>CAJNDS010002205.1:169638-209638 GCA_905221605.1 Symbiodinium natans | reverse complement strand
ATAAGCCCTAAACCCTAAACCTAAACCCTAAAACTCCCTAAAACCCTAAACCCTAGAAACCTAGAAACCTAAAACCCTAAACCCTAAAACTCCCTAAAACCCTAAACCCTAAACCCTAGAAACCTAGAAACCTAGAAACCCTAAAACCCTAAAACCCTAAAACCCTAAAACCCTAAAACCCTAAAACCCTAAAACCCTAAAACCCTAAAACCCTAAAACCCTAAAACCCTAAAACCCTACAACCCTAAAACCCTAAAACCCTAAAACCCTAAAACCCTAAAACCCTAAAACCCTAAAACCCTAAAACCCTAAAACCCTAAAACCCTAAAACCCTGAACCCTAAAACCCTAAACCCTAGAAACCTAGAAACCTAGAAACCTAGAAACCCTAAAACCCTAAAACCCTAAACCCTAAACCCTAAAACCCTAAACCCTAAAACCCTAAACCCTAGAAACCTAGAAACCTAGAAACCCTAAAACCCTAAAACCCTAAAACCCTAAAACCCTAAACCCTAGAAACCTAGAAACCTAGAAACCCTAAACCCTAAACCCTAAAACCCTAAACCCTAAAACCCTAAACCCTAAACCCTAGAAACCTAGAAACCCTAAAACCCTAAACCTTAAAACTCCCTAAAACCCCTAAACCCTAAAAACCTAGAAACCTAGAAACCCTAAAACCCTAAAACTCCCTTGTCCTGGGAGTCGCCTTCTTCAGGAGATCGGCGGTGCCCGGGTTCACGGAGCCCTTCTTGGGGGCGCGCTGCAGGGCTTCGGGTTTAGGGTTTAGGGTTTTGGGGTTTTGGGGTTTGAGGCTTTAGGGTTGAGAGTTTAGGGTTTAGGGTTTAGGGTTTAGGGTTTCGGGTTTCGGGTTTAGGGTTACGAGTTCGGTGTTCAGGCTTTAGGGGTTTGGACTTAGGGCTTAGTTTCTGGGGTCAAGGTTGAAGGCACCGAACAAGCGGCATCGATTCACCATCATCTCCCCACCCCCCCCCCCCCGGCCAAAAAATAGACAAAAACAAACCAAAAGGAAAGTGGCCCTCAAGCCCTACCAAAGTTGGACGGCTTCGGGTTTCCTAAACCCTAAGCTTTCTGCTTCAGATGCCTTTGCAGAGTCGCAGTAGACCGGCTTGGCGCCCACCATCTTCACCATGTTGGCCACGGCCTCAGGGTTTGGGGTTTGGGGTTTAGGGTTTAGGGTTTAGGGTTTAGGGTTTGGGGTTTGGGGTTTGGGGTTTAGGGCTGAAGCTTCAGGGGATCCGTGCGACAGCAAGTTTTAGGGGTTCAGGGCTTCGGGCTTCTGGGGCTTCTGGCTTGGGAATTTGGGAGTTTTCTGGGGGTTGGGTGGTTGGGGGGAAACCCTAAACCCTAAATCCTAAACCCTAAACTCTAAACCCTAAACCCTACTTATAAACCCTAAACCCTAAGCGGCTTTGAACTCAGATTTGCGGCAGGGTGAACTCCGATCTGAGCTCCTGACCACCATGGTCAAGGCAGGCACCAGCACGTGGTCCTCGCAGGGTTTAGGGTTTAGGGTTTAGGGTTTAGGGTTTAGGGTTTAGGGTTTAGGGTTTAGGGTTTAGGGTTTAGGGTTTAGGGTTTAGGGTTTAGGGTTTAGGGTTTAGGGTTTAGGGTTTAGGGTTTAGGGTTTAGGGTTTAGGGTTTAGGGTTTAGGGTTTAGGGTTTAGGGTTTAGGGTTTAGGGTTTAGGGTTTAGGGTTTAGGGTTTAGGGTTTAGGGTTTAGGGTTTAGGGTTTAGGGTTTAGGGCTCTAGCCGGTGCATAGAGGTTCTGTGCCAAGACTAGGAACCCAGGAAATGTTTGATCACAAAACTCGTAGCAACGAACCTCCCTAAACCCCAAACCCCAAACCCTAAACCCTAAACTCCTCCAAACCCTAAACCCCCCCAAACCCTAAACCCTAAACCCTAAACCCCCCCAAACCCTAAGCCCCAACCCTCCCCTCCCAGGCGTCGTGCGGGCCGAGGTTGCAGGCCAACAAAGCCACGTGGAGCGCTGAGGCTCCCGAGGAGGTGGGTAGGGCCACCGGCACCTCGAAGGGTTAGGGTTTAGGGTTTAGGGTTTAGGGTTTAGGGTTTGGGGTTTAGGGTTTAGGGTTTAGGGTTTAGGGTTTGGGGTTTGGGGTTTGGGGTTTGGGGTTGAAGGTTGAGGGTTTAGGGCTTAGGGTTTAGGCTTTGGGGGTTTAGGCTCTATGCCCAGAAGCCGTGCAGGAGCTCATGCACGCTTGATCGGGTTTCGGGCTTAGGGCTTAAGCCTTGTGGGGAGGGGCAAAGGGCAATCTGCTACTGACAGCGGCCAAAAACCCTAAGCGCAGCAAAACCCGCCCACCCCGACCAATCCCCACACATCCGAAACCCCTAGCTCACAAAACCCTAAGCCTACATGATGGTCCCTGCTGGGTGCTACGATGAAAATACGAAGCCATACATTTTAGGATATCCGGAAGCCTAAACCCCAAACCCTAAACCCCAAACCCAAACCCTAAACCCTAAACCCTAAACCCCAAACCCCAAACCCAAAGCCCAAAACACACAAAACCCCAAAACCCTAAACCCTAAACCCCAAACCCTAAACCCGAAACCCTAAACCCTAAACCCGAAACCCGAAACCCTAAACCCTAAACCCCAAACCCCAAACCCTAAACCCTAAACCCCAAACCCTAAACCCTAAACCCCAAACCCGAAACCCTAAACCCTAAACCCTAAACCCCTCTGGCCTTGTAGAGCTCGCAGACTTCCGCTGCCAGCTTCCTCGGCCAGGAAGCCCCAGAGGAGATCTGGCCGCCCATCATCGCCTCGCTGCTTAGGGTTGAGGGTTGAGGGTTGAGGGTTGAGGGTTGAGGGTTGAGGGTTGAGGGTTGAGGGTTGAGGGTTGAGGGTTGAGGGTTGAGGGTTTAGGGTTTAGGTTTTAGGGTTTTTAGGGTTTAGGGTTTAGGGTTTAGGGTTCCTGTTCCCCTAGGAAGAAAAAGGAGCCTTTTTGTTCATATAGAAGAAAGCCCATAACCCAAAAAGCAAAAAGGATCCTAACATTGATCTAGTTAGGGGGGCTTTAGGGTTTTGTGTTATAAGCTTGGGCTTGGGGGTTCATTTTGTTTCTGTATCTTCTTTTTTTTTTTGGGGGGGGGGGGGGGGGGGGGGGGGGGGGGGTGGGGTTTGGGGGTTGAGGGTTTGGGGTTTTGAGATTTGAGTTTTGGGCTTTGGGTTTGGGGTTTAGGGCTAGGGGGAGGGTTTTTGGGGTTGAGGGTTTTAGGGTTTTGTGTGTTTTGGGCTTTGGGCTTGGGGTTTCGGGTTTGGGGTTTGGGGTTTGGGGTTTAGGGTTTAGGGTTTAGGGTTTAGGGTTTAGGGTTAGGGTTTAGGGTTTAGGGTTTAGGGCTGGGCCGTTGCAAGCAGGTAGTCAGAACCAGAGGGCTGAAGACACGGCGTTAGGTCTGGGGGCTCAGCAGCTTGACGTTTGCGGTTGCAGGGTTTCGGGTTTGGGGTTTAGGGTTTAGGGTTTAGGGTTTCGGGATTGGGGGTTTTTTGCAGCGCTACCACGGTGAAGAGTCTTCACCCTCTTGACAAGGTTAGGGTTTAGGGGTTTAGGGGTTTAGGGTTTAGGGGTTTAGGGGTTTAGGGTTTAGGGTTTAGGGTTTAGGGTTTAGGGTTTAGGGTTTAGGGTTTAGGGTTTAGGGTTTAGGGTTTAGGGTTTAGGGTTTAGGGTTTAGGGTTTAGGGTTTAGGGTTTAGGGTTTAGGGTTTAGGGTTTAGGGTTTAGGGTTTAGGGTTTAGGGTTCAGCAGCTCCGGGTCGAGCAATCCCTAGTAGAGCCGCTGTTTTGGACTCGCGAAAAAAACCACCCACCCAGAGAATCCCAAAATTAAGAAATACAAAGATTACATTTTTCATCAGCAAGCCCTGTCCTCCAAACTCACTCTGTCATGGACCCGCAGAGGCCAGAAGAAGAGCCAGGAAGGGGGAGAGAGAGAGAGAGGAGGGGCGGGGGGGAAGGGGCCCTTAGCCACGAAGAAATGACCCAAATGACCCTTAGCCACGAAGAAATGAGGAAATGACCCTTAGCCACGAAGAAATGACCCTTAGCCACGAAGAAATGACCCTTAGCCACGAAGAAATGACCTTAGCCACGAAGATATTCTCTTAGCCACGAAGAAATGACCCTTAGCCACGAAGAAATTACCCTTAGCCACGAAGAAATTACCCTTAGCCACGAAGGAAATGACCCTTAGCCACGAAGGAAATGACCCTTAGCGACCAAGAAATTGCACTTAGCGACGAAGAAATGGCCCTTAGCGAAGAAATTGCCCTTAGCCACGAAGAAATGACCCTTAGCCACGAAGAAATGACCCTTAGCCATGAAGAAATGACCCTTAGCCACGAAGAAATGACCCTTAGCCACGAAGGTGTATAGGGTTTAAATTTTTTTGGTAAGAGAGGTTTCGGGTTTAGGGTTTAGGGTTTAGGGTTTAGGGTTTAGGGTTTAGGGTTTAGGGTTTAGGGTTTAGGGTTTAGGGTTTAGGGTTTAGGGTTTAGGGTTTAGGGTTTAGGGTTTAGGAAGCAAGTAAGACAGGCCATGCTCGTCGTGCTCTATGCCTTTTATATGGGATTCTGGCTGAAGGATACATGAGGGGGGGTGTTGGGGTCTGCAGCAAGGCTTGGAGTTTGGGTTCCACTTGCGCCAAGACTGTCGCTTACAGGCACAAAAAGTCTAGGGCTCGGGGTTTCTGAGAAGGCCCAGGGCGGCTGTGTAGCCAAGGTGTACCTCCTAAATCCGAAGCTTTAATAGGGGATCCGAAGTATGGGCCCTTAATTTGGGTCCCCTGTTGTAAAGTCACCGCTCAAAATCAGAAGCTTTAAGTTTCAAGGGTTCTTGCTTGGGATGTTCCCCCTTATACTAACAGTCCTTCATTGAATATAGAGGAGGAGGTACTATAATCCCTATTGAGGACTCTTGGTATGGGGGGAAGATCCCAAGTTCTTGCGTTTACCCTAAACCCTAAACCCTAAACCCTAAACCCTAAACCCTAAACCCTGAAACCCTAAACCCTAAACCCTAAACCCTAAACCCTAAACCCTAAACCCTAAACCCTAAACCCTAAACCCTAAACCCTAAACCCTGACCTGCAGGCGATTTAGGGGCTTCCCTGCCTCCATCACATTGTCGACGCCTCAAAGCGTTGGGGGGCAACGAAACATGACATGAGGATCTGAATCGAGGTCCCCATTTGGGCGGCCCTTCATCACCCTAAACCCTAAACCCTAAACCCTAATCCCTAAACCCTCAACCCTCAACCCTAAACCCTAAACCCTAAACCCTAAACCCTAAACCCTAAACCCTAAACCCTAAACCCTAAACCCTAAACCCTGAACCCTAAACCCTAAACCCTAAACCCTGAATCCTGAACCCTGAACCCGAACTTCGAGAAACCTCCAACAGGGCACATCATGCAGCTCAAGAGCAATCTGGGCCTGCAGCTCTCCAATCCCAAAGCAAACCCTTTAAACTCCGAACTCTATCCCTAAACCCTAAACCCTGCACCCTAAACATCCCTAAACCCCAAACCCTGAACCCCAAGCTTCGAACCCGAAACCCTAGGAGAAGAATGCGTGCCTACCGGACACCTGAACGGCTTATGCGGCTTAGGGTTTGGGTTGTTACCAACCCTAAACCCTATACCCTAAACCTTAAGCCCGAACCCGAAACCCCAAACCCCAGACCTTAAACACTAAACCCTAAACTCCAAAAGGCCCTAGCCGAAGGGACCGGATTGAAGGTTTCGCAGTTGGGCTTTGGGGCTTTTGCCTGACCTCACCCGTCCCTAAACCCTAAACCCCAAACCTTAAACCCTAAACCCTAAACCCTAAACCTGTCCGAAGCCAAAAGCTCAGACCCAAGACTGGCTGGTTCTTAGTCTGTAACCTATGAATAAACCAGGGACCCCTTTTTGGTAAAGGGAATAGAGGGAACCCAACCTTAAAAAAAGGAAACCAAGGGCCTACGGGTCCTAGCAACAAGAAGGGCGGGAATGAGTGCTCTGTATAATCCCTTAAAGGGTATATATGGGGCCCTAATTCCCTCATTCCCTACTAAGAACCCGGGGAAAAAGCACTAAACCTCGCATCATGGGCTTCAGAAGACGTTACGGCCTAGCGTTTAGTTGAGGTTTAGGAATCAGGGTTTTAGGGTTTAGGGCTTAGGATTTAGGATTTAGGGTTTAGACAGGCCCGAAAAGAAGGTGCGTGCAGCATGCGGCCATATCATGTTCCCGAATTCTGCCCCCGCGCGCTTTCCTGAAAGTCCGCCAACGAAGCCCCCTCGACCCTGAGCAGTCAGAACTGTCTCACAGCAAGCAGTCTACTTCATCTCCGCAAACCCCAAGCCTCAAACCTCCAACCCCAAACCCCAAACCCTAAACCCTAAGTCAAGGCACACTCCCGGGAGTAGTAGGGCTCAAGGACCCGGTAGAGCCAGCCACCCTCCGAAGGCTTTGGCTCGGGCGATGGCATCGACTGCCTGTTTGGGCTTGCGCTTGAATTTGGGGTTTAGGTTTAGGGTTGTGTGGTCCGTGCTTCCCAAACCTCCTACACCCTAAGACCTAAACCCTAAACCCTAAGCCCCGTAGCCTAAAGCCCACGCGAACCGCTGCCAAGCAGCTTGATGCGGTCCGGCAGGATCGACACGCGATCTTCGTGGCTCTCCAGGATTGACCCAATGTACAGAGAGGGATGCCACATCCTGAGCTAAGGGTGTAGGGTAGGGTTTAGGGTTTAGGCTTTGGGTTTTAGGGTTTACAGGGCTTCGGGTCCTAGATTGCCCAGAGAATCGGGGTCCCTGATTCTACGGATCTTGGCCAGTATGGCCCGGCTCCGAAAACTCTTAACCCTAAACCCTGAACCCTCAACCCCTAAACCCTAAACCCCTAAACCCTTAAACCCTGAAACCCCTAAACCCAAACCTGACCCAGAGGATTAAGCCCTTTTTCAACCGTTTAGGGTTTAGGGTTTAGGGTTTAGGGTTTAGGGCTTAGGGTTTAGGGTTTAGGGTTTAAGGTTTAGGTTTCGGGTTTAGGGTTTCGGGTTTAGGGTTTAGGGTTCAGGGTTTAGGGTTTAGGGTTTAGGGTTTAGGGTCCTGAACCCAAACTCTGGACGGGCGTCTTCCCCACAGTGTCTGCCGCCTGCATCTCGGTCTTGTAGCCGCCAGACATGGCGGGGACAATATGCAAGCACGGTAAGTTGGGATGCTCCCCCTTAAACTAGCAGCCCTTAATAGGGATTATAAAACGGGTTGCTAAAATCCCCTTTGAGGATTGTTAGTATAAGGGGAGAAATTCCAAACGGTAAGGCCTACGTGCTTGCAGCCTCAAACCCCAAAACTCCCAGATTGGGTACCGACCCCTCACACCGAGGGACTTGGGTTTTGGGTTTAGGGTACCCCTAAACCCTAAACTCAACCCTAAGAAGCCCGAAGCTTGAAACTCCACTCATGATAGGGTTTAGGGTTTAGGCCTAGGCCTCTTCCGAAATTCGAGGGGGGGGGGGGGGGGGAATGGGGTGGGGGTTTAGCTGTTGAAAGCCCTTTACCCTAATCCCTAAACCCTTCATCTGAAGCTATCCATAAAGCCTGCAGAATCGAGATTCAGTCGGCTGCAACCTGTTCGGGTCTGAATATTCAAGCTGAGTTTAGGGTTTAAGGGTTTGGGGTTTGGGGTTTGGGGTTTAGGGTTTAGGGTTAGGGTTTAGGGTTTAGGGTTCGGGGTTTAGGGTTTAGGGTCTAGGGTTTAGGGTTTAGGGTTGAGGGTTTAGGGTTTAGGGTGTTCAAGGGTTTGGAGTTTAGGGTTTTAGGGCTTTAAGGCTTTGCTCCAGCATTTCTGAGAGAGCTTGGCAGCCAATTAAGGCAGCAGAACGTGGAGGCTAACTTCGTCTCCATGTTAAACGGTCACCTGAATTTCGCAAAAGCCCTGTTACCCAAAACCCCTAAATCCCCAAAAGCCCAAAAAACAACAACAAAAAATCGTTGAACATCCCGAACCCCCTAGAACCATAGTTTAAAAAACACAGAAACACAGATCCCGAAACCCCGCGAAAAAATCATTAAACCACTACTCCCCATTTCAAAACAAACAAACACACAAACACACAAACACACAAACACACAAACAAACAAACAAACAAACAAACAAACAAACAAACAAACAAACAAACAAACAAACAAACAAAATAATGTATAATTTTGCATATTGTATGTCCGTATACATATATAATCATTACAAAAATAAGCATAAGAACTAGGCAAATATTAGCAATAGCATAATGCTAGGAGCAATATACTAGTAGCAATGAGAATATGCGAAGTAGGGCTTGTATTCCTTGTACCCCCAAGAGGACACCCAACATATATACTCACCAACATTAAAAAGAAACCTTCTATACACTCACCAATAACAGTAGTATAAACCCTGCTTCATATACCGTATACAACCCAAAGGCCCTTACTTCAGAACCCTTTAAACGAGATAAGGGACCATATTGAGGTCCCATATACCCACCCTTAGAGCTTAGGGAGCTTCCAAGCTCAAGAACTCCGAAGCCACCCTAAACCCTGAGCCCTAAACCCTAAACCCTAAACCCCAAACCCTAAACCCCAAACCCTAAACCCTAAAGTGCAGAGGCACCCTCAAACCACGGGACCCTGGCCTCCCTGCTCTCTGCGCAGAGCTCGGACGCCCGGTCCTGGCAGGAATGTTTAGGGCTTGGGGTTTAGGGTTTAGGGTTTAGGGTTTAGGGTTTAGGGTTTAGGGTTTAGGGTATAGGGTATAGGGTTTAGGGTTTAGGGTTTAGGGTTTAGGGTTTAGGGTTTAGGGTTTAGGGTTTAGGGTTTAGGGTTTAGGGTTTAGGGTTTAGGGTTTAGGGTTTAGGGTTTAGGGTTTAGGGTTTATGTTCAGGTCCGGGGAAAGTTTCGGGGAAAGTTTCGAGGAGCTTCGAGGAAAGTTTCGAGCAGTTTCGGCGTTTAACCGTTGAATAATTTCAAGTTACAGGGGCTTGAGGGTTAGGGGTTAGGGTTTCGGGTTTAGGGCTGACGAGGATGGGAGGGCGGGGAGGAGTTTGAGATTTGGGGTTTGGGGGCTTAGGGCCACTAGGGGCAGGGTTTAGGGGCTTCGGGCGTTGGGCGTCGTTGGGCCTTGTGGCTCTTTCACACAAGGCTTTCAAAGATGTTAAGGGGCATATTTGTGTTTGGAGGATTTGGGTGATTGCGAGACCCGCCGTAGGGACTTCCGCGCCCTAAGCCCTAAACTTAAACCCCAAACCCTAAATTTTAGGCTTACACTAAACCCTAGACCCTAGGCCCTAAACCCTAAACCCTAAACTGCCTTAGGTTTAGGGGCTTCAGGATCCTAAACCCCTAAACCCTAAACCCTAAGCCCCAAACCGGCAAGGGCACGTCAGCCTCCGACTGCCTCAAAGCCGCCCGGAGGGCCGAGGCCTGCTCCGCAGAGGATTTGAGGGGTTTAGGGTTTAGGGCTTAGGGCTTAGGGTTTACGGCTTAAGGCTTAGAGCTTAGGGCTTAGGGCTTAGGGCTTAGGGCTTAGGGCTTAGGGCTTAGGGCTTAGGGCTTAGGGCTTAGGGCTTAGGGCTTAGGGCTTAGGGCTTAGGGCTTAGGGCTTAGTTCTTAGGGCTTAGGGCTTAGGGCTTAGGGTTTAAGGTTTAGGGTTTCGGTTTAGGGTGATGTCAGGGAGTTGGGCTCTACACTTGCGGGTTTCAGGTGGGGTTTGGGGGTTAGGGATTAGGGCTTTAGGGTGCAGGGCTTCTCGGGCTGAGGGTTCCCTTATACTCCCCACTACTCCCTAAGGCTCCCCAAGCTTCCCTAAGGTTCCCTTGGTACCTACTCCCCTTGAACCCCCACCCTACAATAATTTCGGGCTTTGGGTTTGGGCCTTGATGTTAAAGTGAGCCCTGAGGCCCAAACCCAAAAGGCCTTAGCCGCCTTAGCCCTTGGCCCTTGACCCTCAAGACCTGACCCACAAACCGCTACTAATTCCACAAGAACCCCGAAAAAACAAAAAATGTTCTTCCTTATTAAGGGTAATACAGGGATTAGCGCTTTTTATTCTTTTGGGGTTCTTAAGCAAATAGTAGCCCTTACCCCAAGATCAGGCCCAAACCCTACGCCCAAGACCAAAACCCACACGCGGATACCCCTCAATACCGAAAGCCATGAAGCCCGAAAAGAGCTGAGGGGGGGGGGGGGGCTTTGGCTTTAGGCGTTCAGGATTGAGGGTTCAGGTTACGCTCAACCCGAAACCCCGACAAAGGAACAATCCCCGTGTGCAGATCGCAGTTGATGTTGGGATGCCGGCAGGTCTCAATAGGCTCTGCCTCACCTTGAATAGGAGTTTATGGCGGAAGCCTCAAGGGCTTTGCCAACAAAAAAAGGGCGCCTCGGCAGGAACGGCATCGTGACCTTGGGGTGCGAAGCCCTCAGGGGTTTAGGGCTTAGGGTTTGGGGCTTAGGGTTTAGGGTTTGCAAGAGACTTGGAAAACAAAGCGGGCACAGCAACGAGACGCGGACGTTGCATAGACCGACACCAGGTAGAGGAAGCGTGGCGGCAGCCGTCGCATGAACTGGTGCAAGAACTGCCAAAGCTGCGCTGGCTGCTTGTCACTGTCTGGACATTTCAGCGTTGTGGCAGCTTCTGCGTGCTACCTGCTAGTTCGAGACAGTCCTTGAGCAGCTGAGCACTGCGTCCGGTCTTCATTGGTTGCCTTCTAAGCCCAGATTTACGCAGGATGCAGGAATCATGACTATAATGAATTACACCCAACTACATGGTCCATGGCGGGCATCCATGTGCTTCCAGCAGCGCTCGGAAAGTCATGCTGAGTCGCAGTCATAGGGAAACTTAACGCCTCCGCAAACCAACTCCCAACCAGAGTTCAACAAAACTGAATGCCACGGCGTTTCTACCCTGCCCGCCCACCCACCCACCCCACCCCGCCCCCCATCCAACCCCCGCACCGCTCCACAATGAGCAACAACTACATCCCTCACCTGGTTTCAGTGCGTGCTTCGGGCCCCCCTAAGGCCTACCACAAAACCGCCACACTTTTTGAACTCACCCTGACGCGCGCGCTGCACGTCCACGCGGGCGATCGGAGCTCAGAGAAAATTGGGACACCGACTTCGATATCGAGCGCTGGTCGCTTTCGATTCTCAGCCATCGACTAAACTCACTTCTAACATCCAAACAACCCTAAACCCTAAAATACCCTAAACCCTAAAAACCACATAGTCCCTCTTGAACCTGAGAGTGGGGTCCGGTGGCCCTATGCTTGGGGTCCCTCAGCTTCTGCAGCTCTGTCCTCGGGGACCTGCCTCTTCTGCCAGTGCGTCTGCTTTCCAGACTCCCACCAGCCAGAATCCCAGCTTGACCACTCTTGCGACCACCAATCAGATTTGTAGCCCTGACGAGCATTCCTCGGTCTGGCTTGCACCCCAAAAACCCTAGGCAAACCCTACTGCAACCTCCTAAACCCTCAACCCTAAACCCTCAACCCCTAAACCCGAAACCCGAAACCCTAAACCCTAAACCCTAAACCCTAAACTAAACCCCCTAAACCCCTAATCCTGCTTTCATCCAAGCGAGCCTTCCCCGGTGCTTCCTTTCGCCCTCTCCGCCACGCGCCTTGGGGAGTCCCTCTGAGCGTTGCCCGGCGGCAGGAGCTTTGCTGCCGCGCGCCTCCATGAGCCGGGGTTGAGGGTTTAGGGTTTGGGGTTTGGGGTTTGGGGTTTAGGGTTTAGGGTTTAGGGTTTAGGGTTTAGGCTTTGGGGTTTTGGGGTTTGGGGTTTGGGGTTTGGGGTTTGGGGTTTGGGGTTTGGGGTTTGGGGTTTGGGGTTGGGGTTTGGGGTTTGGGGTTTGGGGTTTGGGGTTTGGGGTTTGGGGTTTGGGGTTTGGGGTTTGGGGTTTGGGGTTTGGGGTTTGGGGTTTGGGATGGAGGGGGATCGTGAGACTTTGGCCGTGTCTTGCTAAGCGGAAGCCCCAAAAAGGAAGCCAAGAACAGCCTTGAAACAAACCCTAGCCCTAAACCCTAAACCCTAAACCCTAAACCTGAAGCCCCCCAACCTTCAACCCCAAACCCTAAACATAGGGCCTTGGCGGCCACGGGCTTCTCGCCGTTCCCAGTGCTCCCGCCCTCGCGCTCCAGGGCTTCCTCTATCTCGGCCACCTCACTGCGATCTAAGGTTTCAGGGCTTCAAAAAGGGAGGGGGGTGAAGTAACCCCCAGAGTCCCTAAACCCTAAACCCTAAACCCTAAACCCTAAACCCTAAACCCTAAACCCTAAACCCTAAACCCCAAACCCTAAACCCTAAACCCTAAACCTCGGAGTTGAGAAGTGAAAGCGTCCAGGCAGGCCTCCAAGGCGGCAAACATGGCCTCGATCTCCGCAATCTCCTCCTGCTGGCGGATGTGCTCCTCCTCCTTGGTCCACATGAACCCTAATATTTGGGGTCACATTTACCCTAAACCCTAAACCCTAAACCCTAATATTTGGGGTCATACTTACACTAGACTACCATCATTCCTGCCAAGGTAGATGAACCATCAACCCTTTTAAGGCTCACTTCGTCCCCTGTAGGCTCCTCCTGGATCTGATGGATGGACTGGTTCGGGGCCTGCTCGGAAGGTATGGCATCACGGCCCCAGGAGCAGGTGGTAATCTTGGCGCGCTGCGCGGCCTTGGTCTTGGCCTGCCTCGCCTCCTCGATGATCTCCGGCAGCGACACGGAGTTCTGGGAGCCTTGGGCCGCCCAAGAGGCCCGCTTCTCCTTAGACTCCACCGCCGACACCGCGGAGACGAGCATCGCGGAGGGCCCCGAGGCCGTGGCCTCAGGAGCCGGAGCGGCCTGGGAGGCCCTGCCTCCCTTGCCGCCCTTGCCCTTCTCCCGCGCGTCCCGCGGCTTGATGAAGTCCGCGAGGCGCAGGCTCCGCGCGGAGCTGCCTTCCTCCGAGGCGAGGCCTGAGGCCTTGGCCTTGGGTCCGATGTCGCCCTTTCGGCCACCCTTGGCCCCCAAGATGGGGGATTCGGCAGCTTTGGCTTTGGGGGATTCGGCCGCTTTGGCTTTGGGGCTCACCTGCGAGGCCACCAGCTCCTGGCTGCCTTTCCGCGGCTTGGTGCGCACCTCCACCTCGGTAGGGCCCCTTTTAAACTTTAACCTTTAAGCCTCCGAAACAGAGCCCCTAAACCCTCTATAGTCTTTCCTACATAAGATCCTCTTAACGAAAAATGTAAAGCCTCCCAAGACCCTAGCTGGCGACCCAGTCCTGCGCCTCCATACTGGGGCTGCTAACGCTGCTCCTCTCTGGCTGCAGGAACGGAGAGACGGCCGCAGACTTGGGCGAAGTCTTGGAGGAGGTTGGTGACGCTTTCCTGGGCTCATGCAGGGCTTTACACACGTCATCCCAGGATTTCGGGTGGGACCCTGAAGGAACATACCTTTGAACCCTTTAATCGACCCTAAACTGCCGCAACTCCTCCCCAATCCGAAGCCCAGCTTCTGCTGGACCGCCGGGGAGGCCCCCGCGCTGGCCTTGCGCCTCTTGCGCGACTCACCCTCAGCCTTTTCCTCGACCTTAAGGCTCTCCACCTCTTCGGGGGCAGTCGATTGCTCTAAGTCCCGAAACCCCTAAACCCCTAAACCCCTAAACCCCTAAACCCCTAAACCCCTAAACCCCTCAACCCTAGAGTGGCCCGAAGTTGTGCCAAGGGGTTTAAGGCTTAGGGTTTTAGGGTTTTGGGGTTTGGAGGTTTAGGGCTTAGGGTGCTAAGGTTTTGAGGCTTAGGGTTTTAGGGTTTTGGGTGGTCGCTCGTCCCACTTGACTTTGCGATGATGAGGATGAGACCCTGCGTACTATTTGAGAGTGCCTGAAGCTCTCTAGCCGAGCAAGGCCCCCTAAACCCTGCAAGCCCCCTAACAAAGAACGACAATTAAACGACCCAAAAAAAACCTGGCAAAGTCAGAGAAAAAAATCTACCCTACTGATAGCACATAAGCCCGAAACACCCTGAAAGCCCCCAGACCCTCGGTAGCATATAAGCCTTAAGCACCCTGTAAGCCCTAATCCCTAAACCCTAAACTCTTAACCCTAAACCCTCCCACCTCTGTTGCAGAGAAGTCCAGACCCAATCGCGCAGCCGCGGGCCCCTCTCCAGCAGAAGTCCTGCGGGCTTCGGGCTTAGGGTTTAGGGCTTAGGGTGAGGCTTCAGGTTTCAGGATTCCACCGGACAGGGTTTAGGGTTTAGGGTTTAGGGTTTAGGGTTTAGGGTTTAGGGTTTAGGGTTTAGGGTTTAGGGTTTAGGGTTTAGGGTTTAGGGTTTTTGGGTTTAGGGTTTAGGGTTTCGGGTTCAGGGTTTAGATGTTAGATTCCACGCTTCAGGGCGAAGGGTTCGCAGCTCAGATTCAGAGGCCGGGAGCTCGGCAGCCCCAAGTGTGGATGACGAGGTCTTAAGCCGAAAGCCTCAAACCTCGTGGACCCGACACACCCTAGCAGGACACCCGCTAAACCCTACACACCCTAGTCATACACCTAGGGTTTAGGGTTTAGAGTTTAGGGTTTAGGGTTTAGGGTTAGGGTACCCGAAAAAGGGCCCATGATTTCGAGAATCACCCGCAAGGTCCCAGGGAGGGAGATGGCCAGCAAGGACAGCGCTTGCGAGGCGGCAGTGGACCAGCGGCCCCTCCTTGGCGGTGGGGCGGAAGGAAATTGGGGTTTAGGATTTAGGGTTTGGGGTTTAGGGTTTAGGGTTTGGGGTTTGGGGTTTAGGGTTAGTGTTTAGGGGCTCATGGTTTCTGGGGCTTGGGCACGGCGACACTCCTGAGAGAAAGCGCGCTCGTTGGAGGCTTCTGCAGCTGCATACTTGGAGGTTCATACTTATTAACAAATCATGATTGTACTTATCACCCACTTATAAGCCCCCCTAAGTGCCCTAATATGGTTGTAAGTACAGTTATACGTGCAGTTATCCTACACCCTAAACCCTAAACCCTACAAGTACAGTTATAAGTACAGTTATCAGTACAGTTATACTTGGTTCATAAGTACCATGAACCTGCAAGTAGAAGGCCCTAAACCCTAAACCCTAAACCCTAAACCCTAAACCCTAAACCCTAAACCCTAAGGTCTTGAAAGCAGTTCGGGAGTGCCAGTCAAGCCTCCGGCAGCACTCCTGAATTTGCTTCAGCGCCTCTTAGTAGGGACTAGGGTTTAGGGTTTAGGGTTTAGTTTAGGGTTTAGGGTTTAGGGTTTAGGTTAGGGAGCTAGTGAAGTAGGCACCCTGCAAGTTTAGGGGTCAGGGAGTAGAGGGTTTAGGGTTTGGGGCGGGGGCTTCAGAGTTTAGGGGACATACGCTTTCGGGGTTTACGTAGGGGGGATTTAAAATCAACGGTCGAGGGGTTTCGGGTTTAGAGGTTCAGGGGTTAGTGGTCACTCTCGACCTTGAGCCCTGAACCCAGAACAGTAAACCCTCAAACCTTCTCAACCTCAAACCCTAAACCCTCAACCCTGTTCAGGATTGCACAGCTTAAGAACCTGAACCCTGAACCTCCGGAACTCCAAACCCTAAACCCTAAACCCTAAACCCTAAACCCCTAAACCCCTAAACCCTAAACCCTAAACCCCCTAAACCCTAAACCCTAAACCTCTGAACCCCTAAACCGGTAACATAAGGTTGCTTCCGTGCCTCCTCGTCCTCCGGGTCGCCCAAGCGGTCCTCGAAGGCCTCGCCCAAGCCGACGAAAACCTCGGCCTCCTCCGCCTAGGGTTTAGGGTTTAGGGTTTAGGGTTTAGGTTTAGGGTTTAGGGTTTAGGGTTTAGGGTTTCGAGTTTCGAGTTTGGGGTTTGGGGTTTAGGGTTTAGGGGTTTAGGGATGTAGGGGTTTAGGGGTTTAGGGGTTTAGGGGTTTAGGGGTTTTGGGGTTTTGGGGTTTAGGGTTAGAGGTTAGGGCTTAAGGATTTAGGGCAAGGGGGCCCCAAACCCCCCAAACCCCTAAAACCTAAAACCCCCCACTGTAAGATCAAATTTCGGGGTTCTTCTACTCCACCTCTCCACCTCTCCCCAAAAACCTAAGCCCCAAACCCTAAACCCTAAACCCTAAACCCTAAACCCTAAGTTCACCAAGAAGCCACGGGGGCGGCGGCCCCGGAGTCTTCCGGCTCCGAGTGGGCCTGTGGCTGCCTGGCCCTTGCCTCAGCTACCCGCGGATGTCCGCGTAACTCTCAGAAGGAACCAAGGGTTTAGGGTTTAGGGTTTAGGGTTAAGGGTTTAGGGGCTTAGGGGTTTAGGAGTTTAGGAGTTTAGGGTTTAGGGTTTAGGGTTTAGGGTTTAGGGTTTAGGGTTTAGGGTTTAGGGTTTAGGAGTTTAGGAGTTTAGGGGTTTAGGGTTTAGGGTTTAGGGTTTAGGGTTTAGGGTTTAGGGTTTAGGGTTTAGGGTTTAGGGTTTAGGGTTTAGGGTTTAGGGTTTAGGGTTTAGGGTTTAGGGTTTAGGGTTTAGGGTTTAGGGTTTACGGTTTAGGGTTTAGGGTTTAGGGTTTAGGGTTTAGGGGGTGTGAGGGCCCATATTCCTTATTAATGCTTATTTCGGGCTGGCAGCCCTTTATTCCCCTTCTTGAAATGCCCCTTTGTAAAGTGCCTAAAAACAAAAAAGCGTTTAAGAAGAGTAAAGCGGTCTGGCTGCCGCGACCTCCAAGGCAGCCAGCACCTCCATGGGCAGCTGTGAGAGCATGGGCAGATGGAGCCTGGAGAACCTTGGTTTAGGGCTTCGGGTTTAGGGTCTAGGGTTTAGGGTTTAGGGCTTCGGGTTAAGCTGGATGTTTAGAGTTTAAGGCGCTCCCAAATTGAATCCCCTTTAAACAATAGCCCTAAATCCTAACCCTAAACCCTAAACCCTAAACCCTAAACCCTAAACCCTAAACCCCGAAACCTAAGCCTGGCAACATGAGGGGCGCGTTGCTGCAGAGGAAGCGGAAGGCTCGGTCCAGGAGCCTCGCGGGCTGAGAGAAGAACTCGAGGGAACTTCTCGTGCCCTAAACCCTAAACCCTAAACCCGAAACCCTAAACCCTAAACCCTAAACCCTAAACCCTAAACCCTAAACCCTAAACCCTAAACCCCAAACCCCAAACCCCAAACCCCAAACCAAACACTCAGCAGCTAAGGGGCGTGGGGCGGTTGAGCTCCCAGGCGATGTCGCAGACCAGGCCAAAGGAGCGAGGGCTCAGCTTGGCACAGAGCTTGTCTTCGCAAAGCTGCTGCAGAGATGGCACCTGGATTTGGGGTTTAGGGTTTAGGGTTTGGGGTTTAGGGCTTAGGGCTTAGGGATTAGGGTTTAGGGGGTTTGCGGGTTTACGGTTCCTGTTAAAGAGGCAGAAGTTCTAAGTGACCAGAGCATGGCTACAACTTGAACCACTTGGCTTCCCCATCCTGGCTGAACAGCAGCTGGGGCGCTGCTTTGGGCTGGGACTCCCCACCGGAGCTGTCCTCGGAGGTCTCGAAGCGGGGGACGATGTAGTTGACAACCGCCGCCTGGTTCTCGGGGCCACACGTGAAACAGGAAACCTGCGCCAGGTACTCGAAGCGTTCAGCGGCCCAGCTGCCATCAGGCTTGGAAGGGCGCTTCAATTGCCAGAGGTGGCGGGCTCCTGAGTCATCCACGGCCCACCTTACTTGCTTTACTTGCTGAGTTTATACGCCCCCCCAAAAGTGTACACTGTCAGTTCTGTAGGGGATTCTGGTATCCCAAAAAGTGTTGTGTACTCATTCAGCTACTAAGTTGCATCGTCCCTGCTTTGGTTGCGTGTCCGACCGCGTGAACCCCAGCTACTTCGATCTCGTGCGGCCTGTCTTCCTCCACCTCGCAGACCGGGGATGGCGGTGCCCTGGAAGGCCCATCCAGAAGCCCATCCGTCTCAACCATCACGAAGTCACCAGCTTCCACTTCTTCCTGCAGCTCACTCGGCCGCCGTGGCACCGCCTTCGCGAGGCTGATGGCTGCCAGGTCACCCGTCACAGGCCGGGAGGTCGTGGGCCAAGCCCACAGCAGCCCATCGCCGTCGATCCCAAAGCAGCTGCTTTCACTTACCGTGACTGCTCTCAAAGGGCTCAGCTGCGTCCCCCGCTGAAGCTGCCACTCGTCAGGGCCCAAGGCATCCGACAACTCCGGGTCCTTCCGGCGGACGCGTCCAGGCGTGAAGAAGCGATTGTCGACGTTGCGGCTGTCGGCTCCTGTCGCCTGAGGCTAAGATATGCGAAAGTCTTGCCCGAACCAAGAATCTCTCTCCCCCCGCCTTCTTAGTGTCTCTGAAGATCAAACCGTACAGAGTCGGACTACCAGGGTGACCCCAAACATGAAACAATATGACCTGACACCAGTGAGCTGGTGCACCGCTGGGACTGACAGCCAGGCTGCGGCGACGGGAGCTCCGCCGAACATGATGGCATCACCATGCGAGGCGACCAGGCACACGCTGACGGTCCCGCCGGAGTTTGCTTCCACGCCTGTCGCCTAAGCTGAGGAGCACACCATTGTCTTGCAAGCCCAACCCCTCAACTCTTGAGCCCGGAGCCCCAAACTCTGGGGGTAGGGGGGGGGGGGTTGTTCAGCTTTTCAACCCTCAAACACAACTTTACTTGGAAGGGTTTGCGGCTTCGGTGTAAGGCTTTAGGAGCTACCCTGAGCCAAGCAATTCCTACGCATTTTTTACACGGATCCCCAAGCAGGACACCCTAATCCATGCAACTCTAAAGGGCGGTCGATGCCACATGCCCTGAATCCTCGAAACCCCCCAAGCACCCTCCTTGGGACGTTCCCCCTTTTTTCTAAGAGTCCTTAGTCCATATTAAGGACTGCCAGCATCACGGGGAACTACCCCAAACCCTAAACCCTAAACCCCAAACCCTAAACCCTAAACCCTAAACCCTAAACCCTAAACCAACACCCCAAGCACCCTCCCAAAGAGGGATCCGCGAGCGGAAACCAATTGACCGAGCCGCTGCCTTGAGGTGTGGGAGGCTCTGGGGCTGCGCCACCTGCAATAGGCGGTTTGTAGGGTTTAGGGTTTAGGGTTTAAGGTTTAGGGTTCAGGAAAATCTGGGTGCAGGGCCCATCTGTTTGGAGAGCGCTTGGGGTTTGGCGCATGAAGGTTTCGAGTTCCTTCAGGGTTGGTAAGGTTCGGGGACTTAGCTTGAGAGGTTCTAGGTAACTGTCGACAGGTAGTATATGCATGCTGCATGTAAATGTGTGTATATATATGTATATATTTATTTATTTATTTATGTATATATATATAGAGAGAGAGAGAGAGGAGAGAGAGAGAGAGCAAGACAGATAGAGAGGAAGTGTGCGTGTGTGTGCTTGTGTGTGCATGCATACATATAAATACATACATATGTAAAAGCGCGTTCTATTTAGATTTAATAAACCTGTACAGATGCATGTATGTATAGTTATCCTTGCATAGATAGAACATGGTTTGCGGGGGGGAGAGGAGAGGAGCGGAGCGGAGCGGAGGGAAGGGGAGGGGAGAGGAGAGGAGAGGAGGGAGAGG
Organism: Symbiodinium natans; assembly: GCA_905221605.1. Classification (NCBI taxonomy): domain Eukaryota; class Dinophyceae; order Suessiales; family Symbiodiniaceae; genus Symbiodinium; species Symbiodinium natans. The sequence goes on along the minus strand of CAJNDS010002205.1, from coordinate 190,038 downwards.
AGAGGAGAGGAGAGGAGAGGAGAGGAGGAGAGGATAGGAAGGGTTCTCAGGCTTCTCTTCCGCCCTCGCCTGAAGAGAGCACCCCCAGCTCCCCTGGAAACCCATAGACAGAATCTGGCTAATCCCGACCCCGAAGGCGCCTCTCCGCCCTAAACTTTAGGCCAGGGCTCTCAGGCCATAACTTCTCTTGCGTCCTCCCCCCCCCCCCCCCCCAAAGAAAAACACACCTCCAACTCCCCTGGGAACCCATAGATAGAATATAGTTAACCCCACCCGCGAAGGTGCCTCAGGCTATGCAAGCCTCAAGAGAGGCGCGTTCAAGTGATGCCTACTCTGAGCTGTTTGGAACCTTACATTATATAGCTTAGAACCCTAGACCCGAAACCCTAAACCCCCAAATCCCAAATCCCCGAAACTGTCATAAAAAGGCAACCCATGGATAGAATATAGTTGACCCGGCGCCCCTGGGCCCGAAATTTTAGGCCAATATTCTATCTAACGTCTAACGTTTTGGGGGTTGATATTCTATCTATCCTTTTGGAAAGGGGGGTTTTGTTTTTTCGGATTTTCAAATATTCTATCTACTTAAGGATGCCTATATATAGAGAGAGAGGGAGAGAGGGAGAGAGCGAGAGAGAGAGAGAGAGTGAGAGACAGAGCGAGAGAGCAAAAAAGAGAAAAAGAGAGAGAGAGAGAGAAAAAAAAAAAGAGAGAGAGAGAGAGATTGGATGAATATCTGTTGTGCACATATACATGAGCAAGTCTTTCTGCAACAACCCATGTACATCTCCCATGTGAGCTCTTCTGCCTGCAGAGGCCCCGATGGCGGGGCACCCAGGCCAAGGGCGCCGCGGCCGTTGCAGCCCCAGGCCTACTTGAAGGTTCATGGTACTTACTAACCAATTAGAACTGGGCTTATAACCCTACTTATAACTGGGATAACCCCTATAAGGCCCTTTAGGGGTATTATAAGTAGGGTTATAAGTACAGTTATAATTGGTTAGTAAGTACCATGAACCTTCAAGTACTGTTGTGACTCAAGGGGTTTAGGGTGTAGAGGTTTGGGTTTGGGGTTTAGGGTTTAGGGGTTTGGGTTTGGGGTTTAGGGTTTAGGGTTTAGGGTTTAGGGTTTCGGGTTAGGGTTAGGGTTTAGGAATTTAAGGTTAGGGTTTAGGGTCTTGGGTGCTGGGCTGTGGGTTTTGGTTCTCAAAAACTCCGGGCTAAGGGCCCCCTCCCAAACCCCCACTTCTTGTTGGGAGTTTTTGCTTCTATACCCCCTTAGTTCTGAACTCTCAACCTCGTTGGCGGGAGGAGCATCTGCCTCTTGAGTTTGGCCCTGTAGGGTCACTAGCAGTTCTTTACCCAAGCGTTAAATTCTATCCCTTGTAGAGTTTAAGTACCTTAAAGAATGTAAAATGAACCCTAAACCCTAAACCCTAAACCCTAAACCCTAAACCCTAAACCCTAAACCCCACCATGACAAAGACATCAGCCATGCAGCATAAACGTGGCCCTCGCCGGCGATGCACAGGGAGTGGGCGGACCCGGCCGCGATGTCGCTGACACGGAGCTTCTGAAAGGGGCCCACCTGCCACAGCAAAGGTTTAGGGTTTAGGGTTTAGGGTTTAGGATTTAGGGCCATTTAGGGTTTAGGGTTTGGGGTTTAGGGTTTAGGGTTTAGGGTTCAGGGTTCAGGGTTCAGGGTTTAGGGTTTAGGGTTTAGGGTCCTTCTTCACAGCGGCAGCTGAAAATTGAGGGGTGGTAAGGAGCCTTGACTGCTTTCAATTCAATCTACTCAGGCGCGCAAAGAAAAACCCATAAGACCACCTCCACACCAATAAACATGCATGCTGCACTGGAGGCGTTAGCTGTCAGGTAGCTGCCCTAAACCGAAGGAACAACGCAAGCCCAGATCACGGGATGCTCGGCATCTTCATGTAAGCATCTCTGTTCAACTTCCTGTAAAAAGTCGCCGGTCAGTCCCCAAACCCTAGAAATTAAACCCTAAACCCGAAACCCTAAACCCTGCCTTCATCACGACAGGCTGCAGGGCAGCTTCGCCAATCTGTCCGCAGCCGAGCTGCCCCTGGGCAGCTGTAAAGAGCTTTTGGGGTTGGGGGTTTCGGGTTTCGGGTTTAGGGTTTGGGGTTTGGGGTTTGGGGTTTAGGGTTTGGGGTTTAGGTTTTCTTAATGAACATGATGGTTTCGGAGCTATTATGGTGATTTTCCGAAATTGGGGTCCCTTGTTGGGGTCCGTTTATTCGGGAATCCTACCCCTACTTTCGTAAACCTGCATATGAGTGTGGCCCTTTACACCAGCCGAAGATACAACTAGCACTGCCTAATACTGCCAAAACCGGATCCTCTCACGCCCATACAGGAAGTACAAATATCCCAAGCCCCTAGCTAGGTTGAAGGATTGGTTAAAGCCTAAACCCTAAACCCTAAACCCTAAACCCTAAACCCTAAACCCTAAACCTCATGCCCTGAACCTTGCGAAAACCCTTCAACTCTCTACATCGGCAGTTCTCTGAAGTAGGATCCCTTTTTGGGGGCCCTTGTTATAAAGGGTGCCGTGCTATATCGGGGACCCCGAGAGGGACCCTTAGTTTTCGGGTTTAGGGTTTAGGGTTTAGGGTTTAGGGTTTAGGGTTTGGGGTTTGGGGTTTAGGGTTTAGGGTTTAGGGTTTAGGGTTATGTGCCAGGGAGCCCGGGTCACCGAAGCTTGAAAGGCAACTTCCCAACACGCAACCCCCAAAACCCGACCCCCCACGCACTTTCTAAGGTTCAGGGTCTATAGGAACCCTGACTCTAAACCCTAAACCCTAAACCCCAAACCCTAAACCCTAAACCCCAAACCCGAATTTCTGACGCCCCTCGGTTCCGAAGTTCCCTTGGCCTTGTCGTTGGCGCCCCACACCAGCAGCTTACCAGCGCTTGTGAGGGCCAGCGTGTGGCTCAGGCCGGCCACGGCTTTCGTGGCATGGTGCCGACCTGAGAGTTTAGGGTTTGCGGTTTAGGGTTTAGGGTTTAGGGTTTAGGGTTTAGGGTTTAGGGTTTAGGGTTTAGGGTTTAGGGTTTAGGGTTTAGGGTTTAGGGTTTAGGGTTTAGGGTTTAGGGTTTAGGGTTTAGGGTTTAGGGTTAGTGTTTAGGGTTTAGGGTTTAGGGTTTAGGGTTTAGGGTTTAGGGTTTAGGGTTTAGGGTTTAGGGTTTAGGGTTTAGGGTTTAGGGTTTAGGGTTTAGGGTTTAGGGTTTAGGGTTTAGGGTTTAGGTTTTAGGGTTTAGGGTTTAGGGTTTAGGGTTTAGGGTTTAGGGTTTAGGGTTTAGGTTAGGGTTTAGGGTTTAGGGTTTAGGGTTTAGGGTTTAGGGTTTAGGGTTTAGGGTTTGGGGTGTAGTGCGTGAGGTCGGGTAGTTGCTTGCACTACGCTTTGGCTCCTCACCAGCCAAATGGTCTCGCACTTGTTTTCTGCACTGATGTTCGCCTTCAGTCTCCGTCTCGTGCACCCGGGCGGTTTCCAGTTACGCTATTGCGCTTACTTCCAACCTATGAGTGACCTACACTCTAGGGATTACTTGAGCCAACATGGTGAACAGGCCACGGCGTTCTGAGGTGGTTTCCCCGATGTGCGGCGGAGCCGACACAAAGGGGTTCCCAAAATGTGCTGTGGTTCGGGGATCATTCACACCCCCCACGGCTGGGATTTGCAAAAATGCTAGACGAACTTGCGTCACGAACATACAATGGTCCCAGTTAAAAGCGACTTAAAGTCTGGCCGTTCTCCACTGTTTTGCTTTCTTTGCCCGAATTGATAGATGTGAGACAGACTCTCAGCTACTGAAGCGTTCAATCCCATCCTTTGTCTGTACAAAGACTTGCTGCTCACGGTTGCGGAATCATGGGCGCGAAAGGCCCTGAAAACATGTCAGCAAATTGCTGATCCATCACATTGCGTCTCCAGAATGCATGACTGAAAAGCAGTAGCATCGGCCAAGTTAGCAGAGCATAACCCATACCCACTCGGCTACCACACGAGCTGCGAAGAATCGCACATTTCCCTCCAGCGAGCGCATTGGCACATTGCCCCGCTGCTGCTATACAGTGGCCAAAAAGAGAAATAGCATCGGTGGATATAATGACGTACTCCATCGTATCATCTGTTGCATCCATAGGGAAAAGAGGAATCAAAACTGAGAACGCAAAATGCTGAGCCACAACCAGATTTCAGGAATACCATGGATTCCAGGGGATGACATACCGGAGGATCCGAGTGCATCATTCACCCTTTCTTTCCCGATCCCTTTCTCGAATGACCGCGAGGATCTTTGGGAGCAGCTTGAGGTGTCCCAGGATGAGAAGTCTTGGGCTTCGGCTGACTCATGCGGGCCTTCGCTCGAGCCGGCATGTCCGTCTCGTCCGCTTCAGGATGACGAGATCCTCCCGACGAAGTAACCGAAGGTGCGGATGCTGAAGGGTCATAGGCAAGGTACAAAGCCGACGCCTTTGGATTCTCCAAATACTGTGTGGGCTTCAACTTCAGGATGCTCATGTCCTTCTTTTGATCACTCAACCATCTGTCCAGCTTCTTGCTGTACTGCTTGGGTAGAGCGCACCCCGAATCCCTCATCACCAGAAGGTTGTTAACGCTCACCTTCTGCGAGTCCATCAAACTGAGCAGCTGGATCGGGTTGATGTATTTGAATGCCGCGTGGTACGGGATCTCAGCGTTGGGTTTCGTGTAGGAATAAAGCCTCACGTTCAGCACCTGATAGATGATTTTGGCCATGAACATGTGGACCCTTTGCCCGGCTTCAGCAAATGCTTTCGGGTCCTCGGCCTCATCAGGAATCATGGGGAGGTTAAAGCTCTCCTTGTTGTACCCCAGCTGGATCGCCCCACGCATGACATAGAAGACGAACTTGTTGGCGTAATAACGCTCAATCATGAACTGCTGGTTCTCCACAGAGCTGGCATACTGCCTTACCTCGTCTTCCATGAGGTCTCTCGGCAACGCCGTGTCCTCATCGATAGGGACAATAGGCCATGTCCCAGACGCGTCGTGTCTCATGCCCGAGGCGAACTGGTCCTTCATTTTCTTGTAGGGAGTCATGATGATTTTCTCAAACAGATTCCATTTATGGACCAACACGTACGCAAAGAAGGCGTCGAGGTGACAGTACAACCTGAAGTTGTGGTCCACGCACGCTGCATAGTCCGTGTCGATGTTGACGTTGCACTCCAGCGCAAGGCGAGCTTTCCTCTCGTTTCGATCGTCCAACGTATCGCCTTCCCTGTCTCCCACCAGCACGAACGCTCGCTGATTCTGCGCATCCATCTCCACCTCTTCTTGGTTGGGAGCCTCCATCTCCACATCGCGGTACATGTCGCGAATCTCGTCGGGGATCTCCTCGGCCTCAGGCTCCGCCACGCTTTCCCGTGGACTGTTTGCCTCCACATCCCCTGCTGGATTCTGCACCCCGCGGAGCGGAAGCGCATCCTCCTGAACAGGTTCTGACGGTGGCTCATCTTCCACTTCAATCTCCACAACCTCGTTGTTGACGACGGCAGCGGCCTGGTTGAGCGCCTGGCGAACCACTTCCGGATCAATCCTTTCGGGTTCCGGATTGGCACGCACATGCTGGATCCTCCCCATGGACAGGAAAACTCTCCCACACGTGAGGCAAATTGCGAAGCTCGCAGGGGTATGCCTGCCGCAGCAGGGGCAAACCCTCAAGATCAGCGGATCGCTTGTGGTGGTGTGAGTCGTCACTCGCCGGAATGTCCTTGAGAGAAACTGGAAAGCACGCTTGATGATGTTTCCAGGAACGGTGTCGCCCGCCTGCTCAATTGCTTGCAAGATCTCGCGCCTCTCGCCTTCATGCGGGCCAGCGTCGGTGCCTTCCATGGTGCTGACGAGGTCTTCCACCGAAGGTTTTGGAGGGTCACGATCGGGATTGATGCGTGCGTCCCCATACCCTTCGACCATCTCCTTGGACAGCTCTTTGGAGTACACCTTGAAGACTTCGCTGAACTCGAAGTACCTTCCTTGGCTTGGCATGCAGATCCAAACGTGCTTGACGGCCTCGAATGGAATTTGCCGCTGGACGAGAAACATTCCATTGATCGTGATCACTGCGTTGTAGCGCATGAGCTCATAGGCTGGAACGTACAGTACTGCAATTGGTGACCTTGGCCTTCCGGGAATCCTTGTTCTCACCGTCTGATTTCTCGGATCCCATGGCGGGAACGTCCCGAAATGGCTGTGGACTCGACCGCCTGACGCCCCTCCGCCTGGAAGAAGTCCTTTCGCCACGATGTTGGCGAGAAGCTCTGGGGCCGTGGTGTGATACCCCCCACCAATCTGGTTGACCAAGCTCGTGGTCAAGTGGCATGCGACCCTGTCGTCATTCACCCGCACCAGTGAATTGGAGTTGCTGGAGTGTCCACTTGTGGCCCTGATCGCCCACGGCTGCACCCAATTGTCGCACCGGCGAAGGGTACCGGACGTGATGTCATGCGTCAACCTGTGCCCTCCGAGTTCTTCAAGTTGGGCACGCTGGGTTGCGCCGACGCCCGGAGTGCCGTCCCACGGCGTATCAGACGCTCTTTGTCCAGGTTTGGGTGCCACGATCTTGATGCCCAGGAATTGGAGTCTAATTCTTCCATTGGTGCGGTACTCGTAGTACGCGTAGTCGATCAGCATTTGAATTCTTCTCTGATACTCCGAGTTGTCGTCTCGAGCTGAACTCCTTGCGTAATACCTCCCGCTTTGCCAGAAGTTCTCCAAGTGGATGAAGTCTTTGAGCATCACCCATCCTCCGGTGTCGCACGGGATTGTCGGGAGCTGATTGTGCATGTAGTTCGTTTCTCTGTTTGCTAGGCGGTGCCTAAGCAAACGTTGCACATCATAGCCCAGGGATTTGATCCTGCGATGATAATCCCGATTGCGATGGTTGTCATTGGAGGAAGTCGCGGGAACCAGGGCTGAGAAATGCCTGTGAGCGAATCTTGCACCCTTGATCGGTAGGAGACGGAGGTCCCCTCCGATGACCAGCTTGCCGATGTTCACGTACCCCACGTTCGAGGAGGGATACTCATCGATGTCGCTTCGGAGAGGGTGTGTTGCAACGTCTCCTCCAACCTCCTGCTCAATCAATCGGCGCGTTGCATCCTGCGATTGTAATCCGATCTCATAGATGCTCTGCCCGCCGACCCACGATACGTCCTCGATGGACTTGATGATGTCAAGGCAAGACTTCGGCTCGTGGTAGCGAATCTCGACGAATGAACGAGCATTGCCGGCGTTGTTCGCAATCCACCGCCTAGGAGCTGGCGCAGCTTTGGGCTCTGGAAGATCAGGTCTCGGTTGGGGCCTGCGTTTGGGTCGAAGCGTTCTTGTCGCAGTTTCTTCTGGTTCTTCATCGACTTCGATCACGACCACTGTAGGATCCTCAACTGAGATTGATGCTTGACGCCGTCTTGGCAGCGGGCCTCTGGAATCCTCCGAAGACGCTGCAGCTCCAGGCTCAACGCTTTCCCCATCCCCACCCGGAGTATCCGAAGCGGTTCCTGGTACTTGCGGAGCGCGAGCGGCATCTCGCAAATTCTTCTCTGCCCATCTCTGGAAGATCTCTGTTGGTGGCGTACTGCTTGACTTGTGCATTTTAGCCAGGCTTTTCCCAATGATGCTGAATGCTTCGTTCACCACCAGAGCGTTGTACCCCCCATTTGCTTCGCAATTTCGGGTGTTGTGGCCATAGTTGCCGCAAGCAAGGCACATGCTGGGTGGTTGCATACCAGCGGTTATGCGTAGGGCATTGAGTGCTCGGACGTAACCTTCACAAGGACGCGATATCTCACCCAGCTCGGTCTCGTTCGGTTCTTGCATGGTGGGGATAGAGCTCGCCTCGGGCACGCCCATATCATCATCTTCCTGCCCCTCAGGTTCCACGCCGGAGGATCCGAGCGCTTCCCCTTCATGGGCTTGATCTTCACCTTCTGGTTCTCCACCACGAGGTTCTGCACTGGGGACGGGTGCTGCGGAGAACTCTTCAGGTCGTTGATCTTCCGGAGAAAGGGTTCCGAGGACTGGCTCCTCAATTGGCAGGACTCGATCGACAAGGACCGCATGCCATTCTCCTTGGAGTAAAGTGTTCTCGTACTCCATGATCTGCTGAATCGTCTCTGCATCATTTGCCCGGGGAGGACGACGTTTTCGATTCTCCACGGCAGTAATTCGCACCGCCTCCGCTGCAGCAAACCGATAGAAAGACCGTTCGATTCCTCGAAGACAAGCGAGATGATCTTCGTACGATCCCCAGGCTTCGAATGCCGAAGGATACCTGCATGCGATTGTCAGGATGCCGAGCGCAACCTCCAGGGTGTCTCCCATGTGCTCGGCGGCCGGGTCGGCATTGCCATTGTACATGCCTTTGACCTCGTCCTGATCGAAGATGCTATGGAGGAAGCCTGCATAGGCTGCGTTGCCTGCATCGTACAAGGGCAAGAGGCAGGCCATGCCGTCCACCGTGTACCCGAAGTCCCACGACAACCGTCTCCCCTTCGCCCATCTGGTGTATTCGCTGGCTTGTTTGGTGTTCAAGCGCAACCCAGCCGAGGACGAGACGATTTTGCCATAGTTGGTGTACGCGACCTTCGAGCATGCAAAGATGTACGATTTGAGATCCTCTTTGGGAATCACTGGGGATCCATCCTGGTACACAAAGTCATGTTTCTAAAATATGGCGCACCCTGCAGCATGGCGTTCTGACTTCCGAACCTCCTCCCATTTGTTGACGCCATAGTCCTTGTCCCACATTGCTTTGAGCGAACAGAAGGGACAATACGCTGGAGATTGGATTGGTCCGAACTCGCCTTGGAAGGAGTTCTTCAGCTTGTTGAACTCGTCGACGCATGCCTGACACACATGGAATTGGCCACTCGGGGCAGTGGGATGCTTGCTGATGAGGCCCTCGATGTCAATCCAGTAGGTTTCACCGTCGTAGAACGGTTCTGGGCTGACCATGGCGATGTCCGCATCCACCCAAGTCATGTCCACGCCTCCGCGGATGCCCTCAAGCTCCGATGCCCTCTCCACGACTCGTTGATGTCGTTCTTGCGTGTCATCATTGGCCGACGCGGTCCGAACGTCGTCGCTGCTCGACGGTGCAAAGACCGCCTTCGCATCCGCAGTCTCCATGTTCACGGAATCCAAATGAGGTTCGCAATCGCCCATGCTCTCTGGGGGTGCCATGCAAAGCGTGATGATCTTTTCTTGCAGCAAATGTTTGTCGAATGCCGCCACCGCCAAATGCATCTCCTCCGGATTGATCCGGAAATTGTCGCTGCCCTTGTGGAGAGTCACAGCAATTCGAGCCCACAGCAGTGATGACGTGAAAACAATGCATCCCCTTGCTCGGAGCTCCACTGCGATCCAATCGATGGCAGCCCATGGCATCGCTGCACCAACGTCCTTCCCGATGAAACGGGGATCGTCGTTGAGGGTCACAATCACGGCACGTTGCAGAAGGTCTGACAAGTCCATGATTGGATCGACGAACCACTTTCGCATGTTCTCGGGAGTCGCATTGCCATGCTCCCAAACCAGGAGATCGTTGATGGCTCTGAACGACAAGTAGACGTGCGCGGTGACGTCGATGCTCTGCCCGGGACCTCTCCATTCTCGGACTGCATCTCTGGCTTTGGTGGCAACGACTTGGAATCCTTCAGGTAGGAGTGGATCGAGGCTTTCATCAACGGTCTGGCAGTACGAATGGGCATCATACCATCCCTTTTCTTGGAGCTTGCTGGCCATCGTGTAGGTCAAGCGGTTCTTGGTTTTCGTCCACACCTCGAAGTCAGCCAGGATGATTGTTTTGCTGGATCGCACCGCTGTGACATCGGGGGTACTTGCCTGACGAATGGAAGCGCTGAACTTTCTCAGTCCAGCCGTCAACAAGGCTCTCTCCGGGCTGCTGTTGAAGTGGAAAATTCCCAGCTCTCCCGTAGCCGTGGATTGCATGACCGCCGCAAACATTGTGCCAGGAGTTGGTAGCTGACGGATTGTGCACAAGAAAACCTTCTCGTACAGCACCTTGTAAAGTCGTAGCCACTCCACATCCCCTTTCTTCATGAATGTTGCCATGTGAAACGCACCTGCGCGATTCGACTGGCTCATCCCGTAGAGCTTGGCAAGGTGTGTGGTGACGCGCCGAAGGTAAACTTGCTCGCTGCTGGTTCCAAATTTCCCGTTGATCTTGGGTGTCTGATCACGTGCGGGTAGGACATCTGTAGGATCATCTTTGTGTACGATGATGGTTGTACCCAGCTGCACGCGATGTCTGGATTGGAACTTGACGAACTTCTCCATGTACCCATCGGGAGTAGGATCCAGATACCAGCGAACTTCATCGGGTTCTCCTTCTGGTTGGGCAGTTGGCTCAGCTCCCCGAGGATCGGAAGAACTGGCCGCGGTTCCCGGTTGGGATGCCGCGGAGCGGACATCCTCCGGTCCCCGCTGCCTCTTGGCGGATTCACCTCTTGCTTCGACAAAGGATGCGCCCGTTGCCTGTCTTGGTGATGGCGTAGACGTCGATCTGTTGGCAGGATGATCCTCTTCCACGAAAGGAGCCGGCCCTTCCGGAACGGATGGGGATGCAGGCCCTGCGGGATGTTGACGTTGAACATTCACCCAAGGCGGGTGCGAATTCAATGCCGGAGGAAACACCGTGCCTGTTGGATCGGGCTTCAGGTACGGCGGCTGTTCACGTCCTTCGGAGTAACACTCGGCTCGCAGGTTCGTGATCTCGGACATCCAAGACCTGTGAGTCCTGTACATGTCGTGGACCGCCCTCAAGACGTTCTGCTCGGCAGCCAGCTGGTTCCACGAGCTGTGTGAAAAGGAAGCTGGTAACCCGAGACCGGTTGGTGGCGGGGCCATGACGACAGTTGTCGCATTCACCAACGACTCCCTGAGCTCGGCTCCGGTCGTTCTCGATGGTTCCGATGGCCACACCGTCCGACTGTCGTTGAGGTATTCGTGGGCTGTATGCAAGGCGACCGACAACCCTTGGAGGCTGTTGACTGCATGAGCGACCGCCGCGGACACGTTCTCCGGGGGATCGACCACGATCTCGATCAGATCCCACACATTCATCTGCGTGTGCTCGGCGACCTGATTGTGACTTCTCAAACAGTAACCCACTTGCTTCGCCATTGACCAAATCAGCTCCAGCAAATCCCAGAAGTCCTGGGTGAGAAGCATGCATGGTAGCCCTTCACGACGGTTGGGGAGGTTCTCGCGAAAGTAGGAATTAAGCCGCATCCAGTCGTTGTACCTAGTCACATAGATCCACGGACTCTTGGTAACGACTGTTCTGCAAATGACATTCGGATCAAGATATCCGTCCATAGTGACCACCGTCAAACATGGATATTGAGGATCCAAACGCCCTTGTTCAGCATCTTGAACCAAAACGTCGACGAACATGTCAATGTTCTTGAAGAGGTCAATCTCAATGACGTGGTCCAGAAGCTCCTGCAGCACCTGTCGAGTCGAATCAGTGCTTATCGCAGTCTTGACAACCTTGATAAACGTTGTGACATGGCTAAGGACTGTCTTGTAGCTCTCCGCACTCCTTGCTGGCAATAGGCTTTCCACCACACCTCGAAACAGCTCCCGAACTCTGACTTCAGGAAAACCATATGGGCTGGATGGTGCCGCAACTGCCGCCAAAAGGATAGCTGGCACTCCAAATTCCACCCACGCAGCAATGTTCGCATTCGTGGCGACCATGCCTTGCTCCAATCGTCCAGGAAGAGGTTGCCCTCTCAATGATCGCAGCGCATGACATGTCGTGCGCAAAGCAGTCATCCCATTGCCAACGGGGATGTTGATGCCCGATCTCTGGTACGGCAGGGAGAAGAGGTCTTGAGGTCGCGACCATGGAACATGCGGAGGAATGGGCCTCTGCTGTTGTCCGTCCATGCTGGTTCTAGGACCGGCGGAGCCGAGTCCCTTCCCCAGATGCAGATCCGAGCCGGCGGAGCCGAACCCCTCACTGCACTTTGGATTAGGGTCGGAGGATCCGAACCCTATTCCTGGTGTAGGACAAACGATTATGCAAGTACCTTGGAACTCATGTTGCACCTGGCTTTTACTGCAACGCAAACTGACATGAACAAGTACACATGAAGCTGCCACATGAACACTCTGAGCAGAGCCCCTGCGGATATTGCGAGCTTCATCACGCCATGCGTTGTGCAACAGCTTTGCCATGTGTGGTGTGTAGTTTCCTGCCTTCTTGAGCGCCTGACCTCTTGGTGTGCCATGTTCATGTGTGTTATCGCACGTGACCCCTTTGAGGTTCAACATGGTTGACACATTCGTGGCGATACACCATGCTTTGAGTAAAGGAATGCCGTCTTTGTCAACAACACCCATCATGCAACCGTCAATTCGTGCAACACGCAATGAATGCTGCTTTATTAGGGCTTGAACTTCGGGCCAACTCCAATACAAACAGGTTTTCGGCAACTCAAAAGCGATTTTGGGGGAAAATACCGCCAGCTTTCGCAAAAGGCGTTTGAGAGCTTTCAGTAAGTCCCTAAATTTCTTCCGATGTTCCTTTCCCTTTTCAGTTTCACCCCCCATTTCGTTCACCTTGATCCAATTGGACCCCCCAGTGCACGGAAGAGAAGCAAACACAAGAATCGGACATTTGGGATTGGATTTTCGGAATCGTTCCGCTTCCTTGAGGATGTTGCTTTCACATGCCTTGGTTTGGGCTTGGAGAGCTTCATGCACGCGCATGACGTGAGCTCCCCTTGTAGCACTCGAGGATTTACCCAAGCTACTGTCCTTAGAGCAACAGAATTCAATGATCATCCTGTCCTTACCCGACGGTAACTTCTCAACAGAACTGCAGGCCTTGGGGTCCTCAACCTTGGCGTCCCGCTCAGAAAGCATTTTCAACAAGAGGCGTGACACTTTACTGGTTCTCTTTCCACACCCATCCCCGTGAGTCTCGACAGCTTCACGTGATGCATGATGATGTTGCATGCCGCACACACCCTTCACGTTTTCAGGGGCTTTGAGTCCATGAATGAGAAACTCAGTAGCTTCGTTGACATACACGATGTTCGGGGCCCCGCTTCCCTGTGGAACGCAGATCCTCCGACCGTGGCAGCAATCAGCAATTGTGAATCTCTCCCACTTCATGCATTCAACTATGTTCTTGTACTGTGCCGACTTTCGAAACTTCGGCTTGTCAGGAACCTCGACGATAGTAGTCGCCCCTTTCTTCCGGGCCTCAAAGACTAAATCAATGACCTCCCCCCAGGGGTAATCTACGACGCCTCGGTCCTCATAAAAGCGTTCTCTAGGATCAACATCAAGCCAAGAAGCTCGATTCAGCGCCCCTGCTCCTATGAACAGAACGTTCCGAAGATCCTTGAACGACCATTTAATGATGTCTTTGCAGTACTGGTAGGCGCCGCGTGCATCCGCTTCCGGCACGCAGATGACGTTGACGTCCGGCGGTGCATACGTCTGCCACCAGTTATCCTCTTCCAGACCTACGAGCAACCACACGCGAGGGCTACCGTTTTCGACATCCGAAGCTTTGATCGTCATGGAAAACCCTATAGCCCCGCTGAGCGAGTCACTCCGTGCCTTAAACATCTCTTTCCCGTGCTTGTCTTGGAAAGCGACTTCATGATTACCAGTCCCAGCACGAGTCACCTCGATGAATTCGGGCACGAATGTAGATTGAGGAAAATCTGCTTCTTTTGCGGCGCGCGCAACAGCGACGACGGTAGATTCGAGCGCAGGAATTTCGTTGATATCACCCCCCATGCCTTCAGACCCAGCGCGAAAAACACCCCCATACCCCCCATGGGCGGCGCGGACCACTAAGTCGCACACTTGCCTACAGAGCGCGGGCGAATCGCGAACGCGACAGCGCGAACAGTCGGGCAGCGAGGACGCAGACACGGCAGGCGACGCGGTGCGGTGCACACGCGTCGTCGCCGCCGAGCCCCGTTGGAAGTGATATTGAAACACAGCGCGCTCGACATACCGATCGAATTTCTGAGGTTCCGACGGGATAGGGACCTCATCCTCGATACGATGCCATTGCCCTTCACGCAGAATCCACGTGGACCGCAAATACTTCCCCGGTCGCAAAGCACTGGGGACGCCGCGGAGCATGCGCGGGAACTTCACCACCAAGATCGGATCAGTACTGTCCGTTTCCTGGACACCCTCCTTACTGGACAAACCGGCCCTATACAGCTCCTGGGGCAAGATAGGTGTTTGCGTGTAAGGAAAACATGGACCCTCGTTCTTAAACGAGTAGTGCTGATGACCTTTCTCATCAGCCGATTGTTGGTGTGTAGCCTTCATCATGTCCATGACCTCAACGCTCGAAAGCATCGTGGGAGGCATGATGTTAATTAGCTGACACGCGTGAGCCCAGGAGACGTGGTCTTTAAAGGCCTTCGTATGGATATCGGCCGCCATTTTGGCGGTTACCTCGTAAGCCAGAGACACGTACCCCTCCTGGAACACCTCGTGCATCCACGCAATGCAGATCCCGTGTGAGCGTTCCAAATGGCGCATCGTCGGGTTCTTGCCTGTGCGGACCACGCCGATCATCGTCTGATTCCGTCTGATTGTCATCGTAGAACACGAAATTAGGATCTTTGCCCCCAATCAAACGCCACAATGTGATGGCCGGAATGCCAATACGCGACATCGCATAGTCCGCAGCCACAATTTCCGCTTCGGGAGTAGAGTGGCTGGCGCAACCCTGTCGCTTACTGACACCTGCCAACGGGAACCGTGTGTGCGGTCCCTGAATATGCATGTGAGCCCCCGAAGTAGAACGCAAACTCTCGCCACAACCAGCGTAATCCGCATCCGCATACAACCCTATGGAAGTAGCATCCATGGAATCGCCGACCCATCCGATCATCTTATGACCTTTGGACTGATGGACGTAGCACATCAAATGATGCAGAGCCGCATCCTCTTTCTTGGACCACTTTGTAATGCGTCGCGCAAGATTGTTTATGCTTCGCAGCAAATCAAACCTGCAAATTCTTGCAGCATAGAGCAACTTCATGAGGATGCTCGCCGCATGCGGGGCAAGAGTACCCCTGTCTGCCTCATCGAGTTCCGTTTCCTGTGGGCCCTTAGGAACCGGTGGTGGAGGTAGAAGCCGTCCGCCCTTATCGACAGGCATTGTATGTCCACACCATTGACACCGATGGCTTGCAGCACCTGGATGACACGGTGCCCTAGCCGGGTGATTTTTGGTTTCTTCAACTGGACTGGGAGATGGTACCTTCTTGAATTTGTCCACAGGAAATCCCGTGGTTTCACAATACTTTTGCACTGTCATTTCGAGATAGGTTTCCATGTCATAAGTGACAGTTCGCACCGTGGTGTTGTCGTGAAGTTTAGCCTCTCCCTTTGAGATTCGACATCCCAAATATAAACCAAGCGGAGTTTCCTCCTCAAGACGAAGTTCCTTGCGAAGCATGTTCCACCCCTTCGGGAGGTTCTCCGCCGGACCGGCGAGCTTCAGGTCGTCGACATAGATGACCAATAGGAGCTTCATTCCTGCATGGAAGTAAAGAGACGGCCATTCCTCACCAACTGGTGCAAAACCCATCTTCTGGACTGCGGTGTGACAATGTTGTTCCCACATTGTACCAGCGTCCGGATGCCCATAGAGTGCTTTCACGAGCCTGCAGACTGGTCTGCGAAATTTCCTCCGGTTCACCGAAGGATGCCAAGCCTCGTCTGGAAGTTCAACCCAGCACGGAGTCCCCGTCAACTTAGCCTGAATGTAGGCCTGGATAGCATCCGCCATCTGAACGTCGTTCCCGGGTAAGCACCCGTAGAAGTCGGCCCAACGAGACGCATCAAAGGTTGCCGGAGAGTTACCGAGATCCTGGAACAGCGCCGCCTCCATATTCTGATCTTTGACTTGATCTCCAAGCAGCACACCTCTTCCTTTGAACTTCCTTGCAGGGTCCCCTTCTTTGAGTTGATAGTTCTTCTCATAGATGAGACCATGCACTCTTGCCATGTGCACCTTCGCGTTGGACTTCTTGGCTTCTCTGACCACGTCGTCATACTCCCGCACTTGGCTAAAGTCGAAGACTTCCTGATCCCACAAGCCTTTCCATTCTTTCATGAACGCCTCCATGGCTTTGGGATTCTCGTACATCTCCTTGCGGTTGACTGGACGTGTAACCATGGCGTTGAAGCACGGCGCTGCACATGCGAGCTTCTCTTTGTGTTTCTCTTTGGTTGATGACACACATGGCATGCGAGGAGCTCTCAATCCGAACTCTGCCAATTCACTTGGAAGAGCAGGCAGCACATCGTCCAGAAACATTTCTGTGGCAATCTGCGTCACCTGTTCCTCGCACCATGTCCATCCAGTAGTCGTTCCCGCCCTGAAGTCCAAATCGATCTTCTCCGCAGGCACGACCTTGGGAAGTAGTGCCTCCAACGATGCAACGAGTGCGTCTTTATGCTCTTTGCCTTCCTTCTTCTCCTTGGCCTCCTTCTTGCGAGCCTTCTTGGCCTCCTTCTCTTCGACCTTCTTTATCTTCTTAAGTTCGATCTTCCTTCCTTCGCTTCCGAGCTTGTGCCATTCTTCGGGAGTGAACTTGCCCTTCGGACGTGTGGAGGGTAGCAATCGTCTACCATCACTCCCAATCTTGAACGGAGCCCCCCGCTTGTCGATCTTGCAAGGTTCGCCGTCGTCATTGATGTAGACACGACCGTCGCCGGGAGTACCGAACTTCCAGAACTCGGGTTCCGGTCCGATGAGTCCAGCTTCCTTGAGCTTTGCGATGATGAATGCAGGGTCGGTCTCGTCAATGTCCGGAATGGAACGCCCAGTTGGACCGCGTGATGACGATGCAGGTTCCCCTTTGCCGTCCGGAGGTTCCGAAACGGTTTTGGGGGGAATACCACGCTTAGTTTCCCTTTTGCTGCTCGGAGGATCCGAAGCAACATCCGGTACTCCTTCGCTCTGTGGTACACTTCCTGCACTGTCGAGAATGGAGTCGCCAATCAATCTGAGGGCTTTGGCATCTTCAGACTCCAATGCTGGTCCGTCGCGAGGTTCACCGGGTTGATCATCTGGAAATTCTGAAAGATCAGGCACAATGTCATCGTTCTCCATGACATAGTCGAGCATTTCCTTCTCCATGGCTTTGACGCGTTCTTGGCGATCAGGTAGGTCACCACCATGATCGCCATTGTCGTCGTCACCTCCTCCTGGTGGCTTGTCCTTGATTTCTTTTCCTCCTAGATCCTTTCCTTCTTTCAGTCCTTCAAGTGTTCCGTTCATTCACTCGTACTCGAGCTTGAGCGGAAAGGCAATTTCATCCGGCATGATGACCCGTTCGGTGATGTAGGGAATTTGAAGCTTGCGAGGCACTTTCGCATCATGCGCAAAGTTGGCATTCGCGAACTCCTTCATTGGTCCTTCATGTCCCACACACGATACTTTCGTGACCATGTTTGCCCCGCATTAAGGACATATCCTGCGAAAATGCCGGGTATTCCCTTCGGGTCAAACTTTCCACCATATGTTGGTTCGCGGGTCTCGGTCGGTTTGAAGAAAACCTTTGCTCCAAACGGAATCAACTTTCCCGGGAATTCTTTCCCAGACATTCTCTGCCACGCCGACTCACCATCCACATCCTCGGCGTTGAGATTGTGAGTGACGCAATTCAAGGCATAGGGCCAATAGTTCGCAGGTAGCCCTGCATGCAGCAACGACGTGGCTGTAGCAGTGATGACGAACTGGTTGGTCCTTTCCGCCAGAGAGTTGTTCATAGGACGTCCTGGCAACGAGTGATCCAATGGAATTTTGAGCTTGTTCATCGCCGCAATGAACTCATCTGCGCAGTCACTATATGCCAGCCTCACTTTCTTCTTTCCCATGAATCTCTTCATACATCGTACAACTTCTCCTTCTTCTCTGGAGATGGTGGGATATGCTGCAACCACCTTCGTGGCCACGTCGCGGAATACCAGGATTTCACGGAGCTCGTCGTCAAGACCCACCCCCTTATCCGTGGCTTTTCCCATATCCACAAAGTCGAACATCACCAAGTCACCCCACTCATTGACTTCTCGTTTGAATGCTCCCTTTTGGGTTCTGAAATGCTTCATCTTTGCTCTCACGCATGCATCACAATAGGGATTTCGGAATCGATGGGTACAAAGATGAGCCAAGGTGTTCGCTTCGGCCTTCAAGGTGCCGACCTTCGCCCTTCTATCTGGACCAGATTCGTCACCTTCCACGTCGATCTCCTGCGCGTCGCCCTCAGCCTCAACTGGAAGTTCGGCTTGTGGTTCATCTTCACGAACTTCATCGCCTGCGACCACTTCGCCATCTTCTTCTTCGTCAGCTTCGGAAGCTACGTCGGGGATCTCCTCGCCGATGTCGTCAAGACCTGGTACCGCAACATACGTTGAATCGTCGTCGGTATCATCGTCCACCTTGTCCTTGTACTTCTGCACCAAGCGGAACATTTCCATCGCTTCGGGTTCCTCATGGGCTTTAGCTCCTTTGCTTCCCACTCTGACATAGGGGATGTCTCCTTGCACGAAGAATTGTATCCTCTCGCCAGCATCGTTCACCATAAATGGTGGACGTCCCGCGGGCCACACAAAGGAATAGCCGTGAAGCATGCATCTCTTCCCAACTGACAGCACAGAAGGTGTATTCTCCAATACATGTGCTTTGATGGGCTCCTTGAAGGATTTCGTCAAGAACTCCGCCGTCTGGTTGGTCATAGTGACACCATTCGCCGTTTGGAACGATGTAGACTCGCAGTCCATTGCAGTGTCGATGCCGTGCTTGGCGACCTTTTCTAAAGAGATAAGGTCATGTCCGCATCCTGTGTCCATGATGAATTTCAGCTTCCTGCGAATAAATTCTGGTTGGACCATACACATGTTCGGGTTCTTCATCAGTTCCTTACGACTCTCATCAACGCTCAAGGCTCTTTCATGAAACTTCCCCTTCTTGTTGTCGAACTTGAACATAATCACCTTCTCGGTTCCTGGAATCCTAACTGGTATGCATCCTCCATCTTTGCCCAGACACATATCTTCCATCAGTCGAGCCCTAGCTCTTGCTTTGTGCTTCTCGTACTCGACCTCCGAGATGTGGTTCTCGTGCTTCAGGTTCGCTTCTGTAAAAAGTCGCGGGGCGAATCCTCTATCTTTGTGTGATCGCCTCGGCTTCGATGACGCGAACTTCGTTCCCCGTTCGAAGGAAACCTTGAGGTCCTTGACGTCTCTGTGATAGGATCCGATCTCATCGTCGGTGGAGCAATCTGACGCCGCGTCGCCATCAATTGACTCGTCGTCAGAATCACCGTCACCATCACCCAGGGATCGAAGAACAGGTACTGCAGGCAGACCTCGAATCGCAATCGCGGGTGCGGCAGGTTCAGGCTTCTTCTTCTTGTCCTTCGCCTTCGCCTTTGCTTTTGCCTTCGCATTCGCGTCGGTTTCCCCGGTTGCGGGCGCTGCCTTAGCCGGGTCATGCTTGAAAGGGAAATTCTCTCGGCTGCAGGATCCGTTCTTGCTCCACTGGAAGCAAGGTCGTTCCGATGGTTTTGATGACGGGCTTCGCGCTCTCTGATTCTTATCATCTCGTGAAGACGGTCGTCCTCTGTCCGTATCTTTGTGACTCCATTTGCAATTCTTTCCTGCATTGCATCCTCCTCCGAAGTGAAATTTGCAACGAATCTTCGCCTTTTCCTTGTCGGTCAGCGATCGTGATGATGAAGGAGATCGGGATCGTTCTTTGCCTTTACCTTTCCCCTTCTTCTTGTCCTTTTCGTGTGCCTTTGCTTTACTCTTTGGGAGTACAGGCGCAGCATCCGCAGCTTCTTTGTCCTTGCCTCTCTCATTCGTCTTCTTCTTGTCCTTGTCTGGCGCGGATGAGGGAGGCCCTTTGGGATCGGTCCTAGCTGGTGCAGCAAGCAGGTCCTTCCCAGCAACCATCTGGTTCAGACCATGTTGTGTCTCGTTGAGGTTCTTCTTCTCTCTTCTCCTCTGCACTGCCCGGTCCATGATCCTCAGCAGCATATCATGTGATCTCTCTGGATCGTCATAGCTCTTGATGTCATAGTCAAGCTTGAGCTCCATGTTCATCTCGGAGGATCCTGATATCTTCTGGTACAAGATGTCGCGGAGGGCATTCGTGGAAGGTACATCTTCAGGTCGAATCCGAGAGATGATCTCTAGCCACGTTGCTTTAAATGCGGCAATCTTGTTGTCCCCAGGATACTGCAGTTTGGTCAGGTAATCGATCGTGTAAACCATGTCAAGACGATCCCGCGTGCGGAAGCTT
>CAJNDS010002205.1:133502-169538 GCA_905221605.1 Symbiodinium natans | reverse complement strand
CAAACCCAAACGTCCAAGCGCGAGAAAATTTTCTTTTTCGCGTTTGGCGAACGCAGACGTCCAAGAGTGACGACAATTTCGCATTTGGAGAGCCCGGACGTCCAAAAGTCACGACAGTTTCACCTTTCGCGAACAAGGCCTTGAACCCAGAAGCCCAAACAAAAAGATGAAAGTTTCGAGGGCGGCGACCGCATGCCAGCAGGCTTCGAGAAAAAACGCACGGTCCAGGCCGCGGGCGGTGGCCTTGCGCGGAGCGCGGCGCACTCGATCTAGCCCCTCTTACCCTAAACCCTAATAAACCCCTAAGCTCCTAAAGCCTAAACCCGGAACCCTTTAGTGTTGACACAGTTCGGGGAGTTTTCAGCGCCAAGTCACCTTCTTGTACCAGGCATGGAACCACTTGCATCCCCAGGATTGCTTCTTATCATAGAGCCAACCGCACATACATTTGTAGCCATCGATCTTAAGCTGAATTGCACCGGCAATATCTTGCATGTCTTGCTTGCTGCAGTGCGAGTGTGCATGGTCAAACTCACAGGCAACGCTCATGTCATCGCCACGATTTCGGACTGTCCGCTGTGCACGCTTCAATTGCTTGAAGTAGATGCCTGGGAAACTAGCGAAGGTTTCCACGGCCTCTTTATTGCTCACTTCTGCCAGGAACAGTTCTTCGTCCGAATCGTCGCCTCTTGCAACGCACTGACAAGAAGCCATTACTCCGAGTGGAATCTGGGATAATCTGGGATATCCTGAGCCAAGGTTGACCAAGGAAACGGCTGCCCTAAACTCTAAACCCTAAACCCTAAACCCCAAACCCTAAACCCTAAACCCTAAACCCTAAACCTTCAGACTTTGGCGATCCGTCTCGGGCATGGTGCAACGCGACGGCTGAAGTTGACAGACTCTACCCTTTAAACCCTAACCCTAAACCCTAAACCCTATAACCCTAAGCCCTATAAACCCTGAACCCTGAGCCCTGATTTTAGTGGGCGTTGAACTTTGTCCCGGGATTCTACAGTGCGGGGTGCCGGGGAAAGCGGCATAGTTCTCTGTAGGGATCTAAGAGGAGTATGTGTAGGCATTTTTCTATTTTGCGCACGCGAAAGGGTTTGTTTCAAACATCAGCTTAAATCTCCTTCGTGTAAATATGTATGAATATATATATATATATATATACACACACTACATACTACATACTGCATACTACATACAATATACTATATACTATATACCATATACTATATATGCTATGTATACAAAATATATATATATATATATACATATATAGTTACTATATATACACAGTTTTTGTATAATATATATATATATATATATATATATACATATGTACATATGTACATATGCATATACATATGCAATATACATACATTCATATATATATATATATACCCACACACCTACATCTGAGGACGCGCCCCATGCGCCCCGCATGTTGTTCGCGCTTGGGGTGTCCAAGACGTCCCATCTGAGACTCGCAGACCTGATGCCTATACCCTGAAACCATAAACCCCAAATAAACTACCCTAGGCTCTAAATTCTAAACCCCAAACCCTAAACCCTAAAACCCCAAACCCTAAACCCCTAAACCCCAAACCCGAAACCCTAAGCCGTAAACCCCAAACCCTAAACCCTAAACCCCAAGCCCTAAACCCTAAACCCTGGGGCCGGCACCAGGACGGAGCGCCGCTGGTGAGGCCTGGCATCCGCGCGGCGTGGGCGATCTCCTTGGTGGAGCCGCCTCCGGACATCGAGGTTTAGGGTTTAGGGTTTAGGGTTTAGGGTTTAGGGTTTAGGGTTTAGGGTTTAGGGTTTAGGGTTTAGGGTTTAGGGTTTAGGGTTTAGGGTTTTGGGTTCAGGGTTGAGGGTTTAGGGTTTTGGGTTTAGGGTACAGGGGTGAGAAAGGGTGCAGGACTGAGGCCTGACTAACACCCTAACACCCCAAACCCTAATCACTACCGGGGATCCGAAGTATGGGCCCTTAATTTGGGTTCCCGGTTATATCACCCTGGTCTACACTATACAGACTATACATAATAAAGGCCCATACTAAGGGCCCCTGGTTCCAACCTTGGAAAGTACTACGAATCCAAAGAAGCTTCGCTTTTGCATCTTCGGCTGGCGGTTCCTTTCGGGCTTTGCGGCGGTGAGTTGCCCGTTGGAATGTGTCCGGCTGCAAAGACTGCGCCCGAACGGGTCTTTAGGAGTTCAGGGCTTAAGAGTTTCGGTTGTTCAAGGAGTTTAGGGTTTAAGAGTTTCATTTTGTCGAGGAGTTTAGGGTTTCAGAGTTTCGGTTTTGCAGGTTCAGGGCTTAAGGGTTTGGAGAGTTTAGGGGTGCCGCAACCGTCTATAGACCCCAAACCCTACCAGCGCCACACACTCACTCGCGCCTGTCTCTTCAGCAAACTCCTTGACCTTTCCTTTGACCTTGGCGGCCATGCCTTCGCGCTTTAGGTGATCAGGGCTTCTGAGTGTGGGCTTTGGGAGACAAGGTGACAAGGGGCCACTTAGGGTTTACTTAGCCCTCAGCCCTAAACCCTAAACCCTGTTAGGGGGTTCGGGGCTTGTGGCGCCTACTGGTTTAGGGTCTCTTGGGCCTGGGGTTGAAAACTCAGGGTTTACGGGTTTATCGCTTCCGGTGCCGGGTCCCTAAACCTGTAATTCGAAGTCTACAACTGATGCCTTTTGCCCTGTTTACCTTCAACCTCCCCCCCCCCCCCCCCCAAACAGCCAAACAGCAAAAATGCGGACCCTTTGTTCGTCGCATGATATGGTCTTTTCAGGCTCCTCGCCTTGCACTTTCGGGGTCACCCCAAAGCATGAACCTTTTGGGGGGGGGTAACCAGATCCCTCAGTCCTAAACTAGACCTCCGGAGTAACCTAGGAATCAAAACGGCACCCTCCTTGGTTTTAAAGAGGCTTAACCCTAAACCCGAAACCCGACAAAAAGGAAAAACGGTCCTACTTCGAGGTTCAGAGTACCTCTTAACCCAAGAATTGCTGTATATCTAACCCGTAACCATATTGGAGCACTTCAGGGGCCTATAAGTGGGTGATAAGTACAGATATAACTGGTCCTAGACCCTAAACCCTAAACCCTAAACCCTAAACCCTAAACCCTAAACCCTAAACCCTAAACCCTAAACCCTAAACCCTAAACCCCAAACCAAACCCTAGCAACCCTAATGGGAATCAGATATTATGCGGTTCATCAGTACCCTGAACCTCCAAGTAGTAAACCCTAAACCCTAAACCCTAAACCCTAAACCCTAAACCCTAAACCCCCAAGTAGCAAGCCCAACAACAAGAGGATCCGGGCCTGGCAGGCCCGCTTTGGAGTAGCCCATCTTGTCCGAGGCGGCCTGGGAAGCACTCAAGGGCCGCAGGGTTTCGGGTTTCGGGTTTTGGGGTTTAGGGTTTGGGTTTAGGGTTTAGGGTTTGGGGTTTAGGGTTTGGGGTTTAGGGTTTGGGGTTTGGGGTTTAGGGTTTAGGGTTTAGGGTTTGGGGTTTGGGGTTTGGGGTTTGGTAGGGTTTGGGGCTTAGAGTTCAGGGTTTGGGGTTTGGGGTTGAGGGTGTATGGTTTGGGGTGTGCGGTTTAGGAACGGGGCTTGGGGGGGGGGGGGGGGGGCGGGTAACCTCGAAAACGATATGCCCCCCGTTCACCTTTCTTTCAAAGGCTCACAGGCACCTTTGAAAGCGTTCGCGCCCAAAACCCTCTTGCGGTCTGGTGCCGAGACAAGAAGAGGTTGTCTAGGATGTACCCTAAACCCTGAACCCTGAACCCTAAACCCTAACCCTAAACCCTAAACCCTAAACCCTAAACCCTAAACCCTAAACCCTAAACCCATTTGGAGATTAGGGTTTATGGGGTTTAGGGTTCGGAGTTCAGGCTTAAGCCACCCCGGCAGCCCCGTCACTTGTGCCCACGCGATCGCGGTCACTTGTGCCCACGCGGTTTCGGGTCACTTGCGCCCACGTACCCCGTCACTTGTGCCCACGTACCCCGTCACTTGTGCCCACGTACCCCGTCACTTGTGCCCACGTTTCTGGGGGGGTGGGGGGGTGGGGAGGGGGGGGGGATAAGAATAAGCTTGTTTGAGGCGGTCAACACAACCACATCCAGTCAACCACATCCAGTCCCAACGGGTGAGGAGGAGGGGGGGGGAGGGGAGGGGGGGGACAAGAATAACATCCAGTCACCCGCCCTGCAACGGGCGGGGGGGAGGGGAGGGGGGGGGGATAAGAATAAGCTTGTTTGACGCCGGTCACCCGCCCTGGGGGGGGCAACACAACCACATCCAGTCAACCACATCCAGTCCCAACGGGTGAGGAGGGGGGAGGGGGGGGGAGGGGGGGGGGGGCAAGAATAAGCTTGTTTTGAGGGCTCACCACAACCGCATCCAGTCACCCGCCCTGCACGGGGGGGGGGTGGGGAGGGGGGGGGGGATAAGAATAACCTTGTTTCATGCCACACACCACACCCATCACGTGCCCTGCAAACGGTTGAGGGGAGGGCGGAGGGGGGGCAACACAACCACATCCAGTCACCACATCCAGTCCTAACGGGTGATGGAGGTGGTGAGGGGGGGGGGGGGGGGAAATGTGGGGGGGGACATAAGAACTTATTTGACGCGCTACACAACCGCATCCAGTCACCCGCCCTGCAACGGGGGGGTAGGGAGGGGGGGGGGGGGGAATAAGAATAAGCTTGTTTGACGCCACACCACACCATTCACCCGCCCTGGAAACGGGTGAGGGGAGGGGGGAGGGGGGGCAACACAACCACATCCAGTCAACCACATCCAGTCCTAACGGGTGAGGGAGGGGGGAGGGGGGTGGAGGGGGGGGACAAGAATAAGCTTGTTTGACGCGCTCAACACAACCGCATCCAGTCACCCGCCCTGCAACGGGGGGAGGGGGAAGGGGGGGGGGATAAGAATAAGCTTGTTTGACGCCACACACCACACCCAGTCACCCGCCCTGGAAACGGGTGAGGGGAGGGGGGATGGGGGGGGGTTTCGAGGGGCAAAAACGACTGTTGTTGACCAACGCGCCCTGCACGGTCAGCCGCAGGGGGAGCCCTGCACGGTCAGCCGCAGTGCTTGGGAGGGGGTGGAGGGGGAAGGGGGGGAGGGGGGGCTTGGGCGGGCTGGGCGTCGACATCTGACCCTAGGGGGGCCTTCCACGCAAGGCCTCAGGTCAGTTGTTTCTGGGTCCAGGGTTCGGGTTTGGAGGGGCAAAAAAACGACTGTTGTTGCCCGATGCGCCCTGCACGGTCAGCCGGAGTGCTTGGGAGGGGGTGGAGGGGGAAGGGGGAAAGGGGGGGCTGGGTGTTTACAGGCATCTGACCCGAGGGAAGCTTTCCACACAAGGCCTCGGGTCAGTTCCTTCTGGGTTCAGGGTTCGGGTTTCGAGGGGCATAAAAAACGACTGTTGTTGACCAATGCGCCCTGCACGGTCAGCCGCAGTTTTGGGTTCAGGCTTCAGGCTTCAGGGGTGGTTGTGGCAGGGGCAGAGAGCCTGCCGGATGTGGCAGGGACGCGACTTTTCAACCGACAAACACCTCATCCTGTGGCCCTGCCATATTTTAAGACCGAAAGGTGGGCACAAGTGACAGGTCTGCGTTTTGGCGGGAGGTGGCCCAAAGTGCGGCCCTGCTGTGATTTGAGGCACGTACGCGGGCACAAGTGACCCGCGTAAGGCGGGCACAACTGACCAGCCTAAAGCGGGCACAAGCGACCGGTCTGCCAGCCACCCCCCGCCCCCGGCGCTGCCTCCTGAAGTTCGCGTAGAAGACCCCCTAAACCCTAAATTCCAAGCCCTAAACCCTAAACCCTGAACCCCCTAAACCCTAAACCCTAAACCCTCAACCCTAAGCCCTAAGCCCTAAACCCTAACTTTTAGGCAGAAGGGTTCGGATTCAGATTTTAGGATTTGGGGAAGAACTCTCTGAGCCCAGGGAGTTGCAGGGGGCCGCGGCCTTCTTGCCGTCCTTGCCATCGTCTTCCTTCAAGGGTTTAGGGTTTAGGGTTTAGGGTTTCGGGTTTCGGGTTTAGGGTTGAGGGTGAGAAGGGTTTTGTGGGTCAGGATTGAGGGCTTTGGGTTTCATGCTGAGGTTTAGGATGTAGGGTACAGGGTGGTGGTGGTCAGGTTTTTAGAGTTTTGGGTTCCATGTTCTGTAGTTTAGGTAAGAGGCATGTAGACAAAGCAGGCAGCCCCAAAAAAGGCGCTTGCTTCTTTGGCGGCATGGCGAGCGGTGAAAAAGCTCAGCATGCTCAAGCTGGGGGGGAGGGGGGGGGATGGGGGGGGGGGTCGCGAAGTATGTGAGGCCAGTTGTCTAAACATCGAGCCCCTATCTGGTTATACTCTAAATGACAAGTTCGTGATACAAGAGGTACCCCTGGAGCCTAACTTAGATACCCTAAACCCTAAACCCTAAACAGTAAACCCCAAGCCTTTTTCCCCGTAGATACCCTATAATACAAAAAAGGGTTTAGGGTTTAGGGTTTAGGGTTTAGGGTTTAGGGTTTAAGGTTTAGGGTTTAGGGTTATACCCCTTACACCCTATACAACCCCAGGGCCATACATCAGAACCCTTTAAAGAAGGCAAGGGACCAGATTATTAAGGGACCTAAGAAAAGGTCATGGTCCAACCCTGTTTAAACCCCAGACCACAAGCCCTGCTTGGGGTTGAAAGGTTGTAGGCGAAGAAACCTTCCTTGCCAGCTTCGGCAGCACCTGCCGCATGCAAAGCACGCGAGCTTGGGAGAAGCCCTTAACCTTGGGATGTTCCCCCTTTTACTAACAGTCCTGAATAGGGTTTAGGGTTTAGGGTATAGGGTTTATAGGGTTTCCTAATCCCTATAAAGGACTGTTCGTGTAAGGGGGGAACATCCCAACCTGAACCGTAAGCTCGAACGCCCCAAGCTGTGAAACGTGGGGCCAAGATGCATCATGGGGGGGGGTTGATCTCACCAACAGGTTTCCTTAAGGGTTGTTGTAATCGAGTCTGTGGAGCCAAGGAAGCCCATAAATTTGTTAGGGCTTCTAGCCCTAAACCCTAAACCCCAAACCCCAAACACGCCCTAAACCCCAAACCCCAAAAGCCTTCAGGGGTTCAACCCTGAAGCCTCTCCTCGGGGATCGGCTCGTTCCCGGTGTTGGGCATCAGGAAGGGCAACCGGAACCTTCCCAAGCGCTGCGCGGCTTTTGAGGCGTGAAGCCCTAAGACCCTAAAGCCCGAAAGGCCCCCGACGAAACTTGGCCCCTCTGTTTAGGGTTTAGGGTTTAGGGTTTAGGGTTTAGGGTTTAGGGTTTAGGGTTTAGGGTTTAGGGCTTAGGGTTTAGGGTTTAGGTTGGGTTTAGGGTCTAGGGTCTAGGGTCTCGCACGGTTTCGGGTGTGGGGTTTTCAAGCCCTAAAAAGCACTCTGGCCGTGAAGCCCCTGATGGAGCAGCGTACCAGGTGCTGAGGCAAGCCAAAACACCCCAAAACCCTAAACCCTAAACCCTTGAACCCCATAGTCCAAAAAGCGCATCCCCAAAACGATTCATTACCCTTAAGCCCCTGAACACAACATCCGAAACCTTACGCCCCAAACAGTCAACCCTAAGGCCCAACACCCAGATTCCGATGCATCTCGAAACCCGATTCCCCATAGTCCCTACGAACCCAAGACTAGGGGATAGGATTAGGGGGACCCTTGGGGATATAGACCCTCTGAATAAGGTCCCTTGTTAAGAGAGCCAGAAGAGGGTTAAGAAGGGGTTCCCTTTTAAGGGGCCCCCTTATCCCACCTAGGAAAGACCTTACAAACCTTAAGCACAATTCTCAGGCCCCTCTTCGGCCAAGGCACATGTCGTAGACGTTTTGCTCCTCATAAGTGGAGAGGATCTTCCGCGCACTGTCCAGCTGTCTTTGAGAAGGAACAGGAAGTCGGACTTTCCTTACAGGGTTTCGGGTTTCGGGTTTAGGGTTTAAGGTTTAAGGTTTAGGGTTTAAGGTTTAGGGTTTAGGGCCATACGACCGGTGAAAGCAAGCTGTGGTTGCAGGTTCTGGGTACAGATTACAGTGTTGGGGGGAGGGGGGGGGGGGGGGGGGGGGGTTAAAACCTTCAGCCATACATTGGAAGCTGTAGGCAATGGGGTTTCTGGCAACATCCCGTGTTTGTT
This sequence comes from Symbiodinium natans, assembly GCA_905221605.1. Lineage (NCBI taxonomy): Eukaryota > Dinophyceae > Suessiales > Symbiodiniaceae > Symbiodinium > Symbiodinium natans. Next base: position 161,351 of record CAJNDS010002205.1, on the reverse strand, counting down.
CCGCAAAAACCCGGTCTACTTGGAGGTTCATGGTAAACCCAATAACAACTGTACCGATAAGCCAACTATAACCGTACTAGGCACGTAAAGGGGCTTATGAGTGGGTTATGAGTGCAGTCTTTATTGGGTCAATAAGTACCAGGAACCTCCATAAACCCTAAACCCTAAACCCTAAACCCTAAACCCTAAACCCTAAACCCTAGACCCTAAACACTAAACCCTAAACCCTAAACCCTAAACCCTAAACCCTAACCCTAAACCCTAAACCCTGTCTACTCGCCAGCCAAGCTGCCGGGTACGGAGCTGCACCATGGCGATTTGGGCCTCGGGTAGAAACTGGTTTAGGGTTTAGGGTTTAGGGTTTAGGGTTTAGGGTTTAGGGTTTAGGGTTTAGGGTTTAGGTTTGGGATGTTCTCCCTTACACTAACAGTCCTTATTCGGGATTCTAATACCCCCTATGAGAGTCCCGAATCCCTATTAAGGACTGTTAGTATAAGGGGGAACATCTCAAGTTTCGAGTTTCGGGTTGAGCCTAAAGGGCGTCGAAGTAACTCTATAGGTGAACTGTTCCCTGAAAACCCTAAGTGAAGTTTTGGGGCAATATGGGGGTGTGTATATATGCATTTCTGTACATATGTATATATATATATATATATGTATATATATATATATATGCATTTATACATATATACAGATTATGAGGGAACTTGGGGGGTACAGGCTTGGGGGTGCGAATTAGGGACCTCTGGTCTTGCGGATTGCGGGTGGCCGGGTAGACTCTGGTTCAGGAAGGGTTTAGGGTTTAGGGTTTAGGGTTTAGGGTTTAGGGTTTAGGGTTTAGGGTTTAGGGTTTAGGGTTTGGGGTTTGGGGTTTAGGGTTCGGGATTGGGGTTTTGGGGTTTAGGGTGTAAGGTTTAGGGGTTTAGTGTGTAGCGTAGAGGGCCGCTAGTGCTTGGGGAGGGGAAGGTCCGGCAATGAGCCCCAGAAACCCTAAGCCCGAAGCCCGAAGTCAGGGCCTAGTTACACCCTATGCCCCCACCTAAGAATCCAACCAAAGGGTTCGAAAAGTGGGTTTAGGGCTTCCTAAACCCTAAACCCTAAACCCTAAACCCTAAACCCTAAACCCTAAAGCAAAAGAGAGTTCGGAGTTCAGGGCTCTAAAGTTAGTGTCCCCCGTATTCCGTTTAAGGCTAGTGTTCGAAACTGACGCCGTGGAGGCCTGCATTTTGTAGATTCATGAACACCGATTTTCTTCTCTAGATGTTGAAGGTTTAGGGTTTCGGGGGCTTAGGGTTTAGGGTTTGAGGTTTAGGGTTTCAAGGTCGTATGCAACCCCCGCGGCCCGCATGGCGGCGTGCCAGCAGAGCCAAATCGAGAGCGTCATGAAGGCAAAGGCCACGCCCAGGCCTTTTTGAGGGCCGAGGGAAGTTTGACTAGAAAGCCTAAACCCTAAACCCTAAACCCTAAACCCTAAACCCTATACACGCAAACCATAAACCCCAAACCCCGAAACCCTAAACCGGCTTTAGGGGGATGAGGGGTTTTGAGGGTTTGCAGGGTTTGTGAGGGTTTAGGGTTTAGGGTTTAGGGTTTAGGGTTTAGGGTTTAGGGTTTAGGGTTTAGGGTTTAGGGTTTAGGTTTAGGGTTTAGGGTTTAGGGTTTAGGGTTTAGGGTTTAGGGTTTAGGGTTGATTGAGGCCCGAAGAATCCCGGGAGTTGGGAGTCTAACAGGGCTTAGAGTTTAGGGCTTCGGGTCTCGGTAGCCACTAGATTAGGTGGGGATAGGATCTCTCGTGTCTCCAAAACGACACACCCGTAAACAATATGAATATTAATTACCGTTAGTGCCGACAATGGAAATCGAACACTACACAAGAGGGCCACGGAAAGAAAGAAGACAGTTTGGCGATGATCTGGTCAAGCACAGAAGCGATACCATCAAAACGCTAGCCACAAGGACGCAATGTGGAAGTCTTGCTCCTCTAAAGCCGACGACGCAGACGTCCCTGCTACTCCATTGCATGGCGAGGGGAAACTTAGTCGGGGGCGCTGATACTTGCAAATTCTTGAATAGTTGTTAGGGAATTTTAGGGAATAAGCCCCCCTGAAACCCTAAACCCTTTCAAGGGTTACGTGGGCTACCCAATTCCCTACTTCACTACTACGAACCCTGAATTGGAAAGAGTTAGATGTGAGCACCCTTCAGGCTGCGGGTTTAGGGTTAATGTTTAGGGTTTACGGTTGCGGGTTTAAGGTTTAGGGTTTGGAGGTTTGGAAGAGGTTGTATGTGGTGGCTTCCTGGAAACCCAGAAGCTCCACCTTCCATCATGAACCCCCTGAAGCCCCCCCCCCTCAACAACCCCTTAACACCCTCCTGAACCCGAAACCCTAAACCCTAAACCCTAAACCCTAAACCCTAAACCCTAAACCCTAAACCCTAAACCCTAACCCCCCCCCCCCCCCCCCCCTGAACCCGAAACCCTCAACCCTAAACCCCAAAGCCCTGAACCGCCCCCCCCCCCCCCCCCCCCCCCCTCCCCCCTCCGACTCGGCCCCGCGCAGTTCAGGTACAATCCCGAGGCGAAGGTGGGTGGGCCCGGAAACTTCAATCCTGACGAGGCTTCTCGGGTTAAGTGAGTATAGGGTTTGGGGGTGTATAGGGTCTGGGGTGGTTTAGGGTTTGGGGTGGTTTAGGGTTTAGGGTGGTATAGGGTTTGGGGTGTATAGGGTTTGGGGGTGTATGGGGTTTAGGGTGTATAGGGTTTAGGGTGCATAGGGTTTAGGGTGTATAGGGTTTAGGGTGTATAGGGTTTAGGGTGTATAGGGTTTAGGGTGTATAGGGTTTGAGGTGTATAGGGTTTAGGGTGTATAGGGTTTAGGGTGTATAGGGTTTAGGGTGTATAGGGTTTAGGGGTTTCGGGCTTGGGGGTTGGGATAGAGGATGAGCTTCTTTGGGGGGCGAGGTACCCTCATCCCTGGCTGAAGAACTATAACTTTCCTGTTGGTGGGTTGTTGCTGTACAGCCCTTCAATGTTTGCGTCTCTACGCCCTAGACCCCAAAATGCAACTGGCTGATAAGCACGCAATCCCACATGAATCCCCGTCACCACACCTGAAGCCCTAAACTAAACCCTACAATACCCTGAACCCTACACCCTACACCCTTAAACCCTAAACCCTAAACCCAGCTTAACCCTGAACCCTGAACTGCTGCATGAACTGCTGCAAGGAAGGCCCAGCTCACAGAACCAAGTGCTCTTACCCCCCACCACCCTACCCTAAACCCTAAACCCTAAACCCGAAACCCTAAACCCTAGACCACGCTAACCCTAAACCCTAACCCTCAACCCTAAGCACCCCACACCCTAGTCTCTCAGACTTTGCTAAGAGGAAAGTGCCATCTTGCTCATCTTGGCCCATTGTGGATCTTCGTTGGATGGGCTTTCGGTTTGGGGTTTCAATAGGGTTTAGGGTTTAGGGTTTAGGGTTTAGGGTTTACGAAGAAGTGCGTGACGTTTTAAGGCTTAGGGCTTAGGGTTCAAGGTTCAGGGTCCGCCTTTGGTTGCGTGAAGCAATCGTGGCGAGAAGCCAGACGCGCAACGGGGCGTTAAGGTGTTTAGGGCTTAGAATCTAGGGTCGTCTTCAGGGTCGGTATACGGTGCGCCAAGTCCTTCGATGCCCAACAGGTTAGGGGAAGGCCGTGGGCCATGAAGTGAAAAGCATGCCAAAACCTTGAAACTTATTTTAACCCTAAACCCTGAACCCGAACCCCCAATGCACGCTTTTTGGAGGAGGGGCTATAGAGGGCTTAGGGGGTTTTTGCCGGGACAGGCAGAGGGAGCTCGAAGCCTGAACGCGCTTCCACCAGAACGGTGAGCACGTACCCCAAGCTCATGGTAAGGACCTGAGAAGGGAAGGGGGGGTTTAGGGTTTAGGGTTTGGGGTTTGGGGTTTGGGGTTCGGGGTTTGGGGTTTGGGGTTTGGGGTTTGGGGTTTGGGGTTTGGGGTTTAGGGTTTAGGGTGTAGGGTGTAGGGTGTAGGGTTCGGGTTGGCTTGATGGGGCGTCTGAGAAGGTTCTTAAAGGGCTGATCGTGTGGATTAAAGGGTTGACTAAAGGGCTGATAGGGGCTCTTGAAGGGTTGATAGGGCTTTTGAAGGGTAATTATGTAGGGTTCTTAGTGTTTCTAGGGTCCTAAACCCTGAACCCTAAACCCCTAGCCCTAAACCCTAAACCCTAAACCCTAAACCCTAAACCCTAAACCCTAAACCCTAAACCCTAAACCCTAAACCCTAAACCCTAAACCCTCAGGCCTTCGGGTGAGGGGGGACCGGGCTCCAAAACATGTCCCGCAGCCGACCTGAAGGCTACGAAGCATGCGCGTTTTGGGGGGTTTAGGGTTTAGGGTTTAGGGTTTAGGGTTTAGGGTTTAGGGTTTAGGGCTTAGGGCTTAGGGTTTAGAATTTAGGGTTTAGGGTTTAGGGTTGAGGGTTGAGGGTATAGGGTATAGGTTTCCTATACAAGGGATTCCCTGAACCCTCACCCGAGACCCTAAATACTTTTGAGCAGACTCACCACCCTCAAAAGGTAATTTCACTAGAGTCACTAGAGCCTTCAGGGTAGTGTCTCCTGAGGTCTGCGCCGGCACGTAAACTTTCAGCTTGCTCACGGAGACGGACGCCAGGTCAGAGACGTCCTCTCCTGGGCGTTGGTTGGGCGTTGGCATGGCTTTATAGGGTTGAGGGGCCCCTAAACCCCCTACCCCCTAAACCCTAAACTCTCTACCCTAAACTCTACACAATATGCTGATAAAGTTTAGCCCGATTGCGCATATTGGAAGCCGGCTATTCGAAACAGAAGAACCGACAGGATCGCCGAACCATAATCCTGAACCCTCAACCCTACACCCCCTACTGTAAATCAAACCGCAAACCCTGAACCTTAAACACCTGAACCCTCAACCCTTTACATGCTACACCCCAACAACCCTCAAGCCTGTAAAAGCTGAACCCTCAACCTTTACATGCTGCACCCCAACCCTCAACCCTGTCGCGCCCAAGATACTGAACATGCCGAACCTCTTGATCTCGTTGGCCCGGCCGGCCGTGTATCGAGCCCATCGCCTCGGCAACAGGCACTCCTTCATGGGTCCTTGGGGGCCGTAGGGTTTAGGGCTTTGCTCAACCTTAGTCCCTCAATCCCTAAACCCCAAACCCTGAATCTAAACCTCAAAACCCTCAATCTCCCAAACCCTAAACCCTAACCCCTAAACCCTACACCCTAAACCCTAAACCCCAAACCCCAAACCCCAAACCCTAAACCCTAAGCCCTAAACCCTAACTAAACCCCAAACCCCCGCTTGCAGAATCCTAGAGTTCAAGCCCTTCCGTAGATCGAGGCCCGGCCCGGCCTGGGTCTTCCCAGCTTTCTTTGGGGTGTAGGGTTTTGGGTTTAAGGTTTGGGGTTTAGGCTTAGGGTTTAGGGTTTAGGGTTTAGGGTTTAGGGTTTAGGGTTTAGGGTTTAGGGTTTAGGGTTCAGGGTTTACCCAAAACCCTAAACCCTAAACCCTAAACCCTAGGGTTTAGGGGGTTTGGGCCGTGGGGCTTTTTAGGGGTTTGGGGGATTCGGGGCTTTCGGGTTAGGAGAGTCGATACCTGGAGCTTGGTCTCCTTTGGCGTTTAGGGTTTAGGGTTTAGGCTTTAGGGTTCAGGGTTCAGGGTTTAGGGTTTAGGGTTTAGGGTTTAGGGGACTGCTGATCTGTCCGGGCTTCAGGTCTGAAGGAAAGCGGCCTCTACATTGCAGGGTATAGGGGCGGCCCTGTTGAACTCTATTGCTAGGGCTACGGCTCAGGGCGAGCGGTCACACGAACTACAGGCAGGGGTATTACCTTGGACCCTTAAGGCTGCACCCTTGGGTTGCGGGACCCTCCTGTTCAGCCTCAGGGATAAGGCCTGGCTCTCGGCTGCCAGCGAACTCCTAGCCACTCCGGGAAGCTTCTGAGACCTCATCAGGTTCTCACACGCCCGGTTCCGAGGCGAGCTGCTTCCGGCGTCATCAATCCGATCAGTCGACGATAGGTCGGGCCGGTTGGCTAGGGAGGCATCCGACCACCCTACAACGACCAGATCCCTGGCCGAGCATTCGCCAAGATTCTGCACAGTAGTACTCAGGTAACGGGGCCCAACTTTGCCGCGTGGTGAGGTCCGCTCCGGGTGACCCTAAGCCCAAAACCCTACGCCCTTTTGAAGAGCCTTAAGGTAGTATAAGGGCCTCGTAGAAGTATGTTCAGGGGAACCTTTGGCGGTATAATCTGAGGGGTACGAGTCTTAATCCCTTGAACTACGCGCAGGGGTGGTACTGAATAGGGGCTCTTCAGTGGAACACTCCTTTCATCAGAGATTCAACTGAAATACCCACACCCTATAAACCCTAAACCCTAAACCGTACTTTAGAACACCTCCCCCCCCCCCATGCCGCCCAGCTGCTGACCCTGGTCGAACTTGTAGTTGGTGCGATTGTAGCCTGGGTTGAGGCTTTAGGTTTAGGGTTAGGGTTGAGGGTTGAGGGTTGAGGGTTGAGGGTTCAGGGTATAGGGTTGAGGGTTGATTGTTTAGGTTCGGGGGTCGGCATGCCAATGCTGCAAAAGGCTAATAGCTTGTGCTGGTGCCCTACATACTAAACCCTAAACTCTACAAAACCTATATACCCTACAGACCCTACAAACCGTATAAACCCAACACCTCAAACACCCTATAAACCCTTTGGATACTTGTGCTGGTGCCCCAAACCCTACGCGAATCTTTGAAGTTGGTTTAGGGTTGAGGCTTTAGGGTCTATAGGGTTTGGGGTTCAGGGTTCCGGATTTAGGGTTTAGGGTGTAGGGCGCCAGCCAGCCTCAAAACAGCCCTCCAAGGAAGCACATGCCGCCAAGTGGCCGAAGCCAAACAGGCCCGCTTGCTTGACCAAGGTCCCTCCACCCAGCATGGCGCCTTCGCTGGGTTCTTGGGCTTCCGTGGCCGGGGGGGGGGGGCTTCGGAGCCTTCCTGCCCTTAATGTTTAGGGTTTAGGGTTTAGGGTTTAGGGTTTAGGGTTTAGGGTCTAGGGTCTAGGGCTGAGGGCTGAGGGTTGAGGGGTGAGGGCTTAGGGTTTAGGGTTTAGGGTTTAGGGCTCGGGAAGCTGGAAGCCTCAACCCGAGACCCTAAGTCCACCAATATGTTACTTCTTAGTAGGGAATGAAGGAAGTAGGTACCCAATACAATCCCTTGAAAGGTGTACATAGAATATGTACATGTATATATAAATAAATAGGGGAAATAGGGTGAGTACCTACTTTCCTCACTCCCTACTACGAACCCAGTAAGCCGTAGCTTCTGTGTGCGCCGTACTAAGGATTTGGGGCCTCAGGAACATCAAACGTCTCAAGCCGCAAGCAACAGTCGATGCGGTTCCCAGACATCCAGACATCCACCTCAATTGGGGTTTTACGATATTAGGAGGTACCTTAGGGTTAAGGGTTTAGGGTTTAGGGTTTAGGGTTTAGGGTTTAGGGTTTAGGGTTGAGGGGGAGGTACCTTTTCGAGTACCATTTTTTGTCTTTTATATCAGGGGATCCTAATATTGGGAGGTCAAGATGAGGGCTCCCAAGTTTTCATAAACCCCCAAATACTTCTCCAATAACCAAGGGGAAAAAAGGTTAAACTTTATTATTCCTACTAAAAAAAGGGAACCCAAAAAGTTTAAAGTTCAGCTGTTGGAGAAGTAAGAATAACCCACAAACCCCTGTACCGGTTGCTGCAATTTGTCGGGGAACCCCCAGAGCATCGTTTCTTGCGAGTGCCCCTTGGGGGTGGAGGCCCAAACCCTAAGCCCTAAGCCCTAAGCCCCGAAGCCCTAAGCCCTAAACCCTAAGCCCTTTTTCAGCCCTAAGCCCTAAACGCTAAACCCTAACCCTTGGGGAGGAGGCAGGTTTGGGTAACCTTTTGAGCCCTTCTTGGCCCCCCGGCCTAGTCTTTAGGTGAGGCCACCAGCGCCCTCCTGCAAGGAGACTCCCGCGAGGCTCTGCTTTTGTGCAGGGTAGGGTGTAGGGTGTAGGGTGTAGGGTTTAGGGTTCAGGGTTCAGGGTTCAGGGTTCAGGGTTTAGGGTTTAGGCTTTAGGGTTTAAGGTTTGGGGTTTCGGGGTTAGGGTTTAGGGTTCAGGGCTTGTCAGGACGCTTCTTACACTGCACCATTGACCAGCAGACCCTAAACTTAAAACCCTGAAACCCCCCTCCCCCAAAAAAATCCCTAAACCACCGGAACGTAAAACTCCAAAATCCAAAACCAACCCCCTCGCCCTCCCCAAATGCGAAGTCCACCGACCTTTCCTTTGCCAGGTTGAAATTTCTGAAAGGATCAAAGGATCGAAGGGTTTAGGGTTTAGGGTTTAGGGTTTAGGGTTTAGGGTTTAGGGTTTAGCGTTTAGGGTTTAGGGTTTGGGGTTTGGGGTTTAGGGCTTAGGGTTAGGATTTAGCATGTAGGGTCCAACACTATACCCTAAACCCAAAGCCCTCTGAAAACTTCTTCCTATCTCTTCGAAGCCTTCGATCCGCAACTCTCAACCTGACAGCGTCCAAAGCCTAAACCCAAACCCTACTCCCAGCACCCCAACGCCGAAAGCCCAAAAGCCCTCAAGCCCCCACAAGGAGCCCAAACACCCAAAAAAGTCCCGCAGCAATTCCCCTGAGAGCCCCCCCCCCTAAACCCTGAACCCTAAACCCTAAACCCCAAACCCTGAACCCTTCAAAAAGCTGAAGGCCCAAAAGCCCCGAAACCCGCACGTCCTTGTCGTCGTCTCAGTCAACGCCCCCCAAGACGGATCCCAGGGTTCACTTGAGCCAAGACTTGCCTTTAGGGACATGTAGGGCTTAGGGTTTAGGGATATTAGGGTGTAGGGCTATTAGGGCTTAGGGCTTCGGGTGTCGAGTTTAGGGCATTATGTAGGGTGAACCCTATACACCGCAAAACGCGGTTGTCTAGAGTCTACAGGGTACCTATTAATCCAAGAATAACTGCTCTTATAAACCCACTTAGAGGCCCCTTAAGTACCCTAACCATTGGGTGATAAGTGCAGTTACTATTGGGTTCATACGTGCCCTGAACCTCCAAGTAGGGCAAGGCTGTCAGAATGCCCCTAAACCCTAAACCCTAAACCCTAAACCCTAAACCCTAAACCCTAAAGCCTAAACCCTAAGCCCTAAGCCCTAAACCCTAAACCCTAAGCCCTAAGCCCTAAGCCCTAAACCCCAGCAGCCTCGGGCTGCAGGGATGCGTTGGGGATTTAGGCCAGAGCCCGAGCACCATCACACGAACCCAGAACGCCCAATATACCAAAACCCTAAACCCTCAACCCCTCACCCCAGGCCCCAGACGCTAGAACTCCTAAACCCCCAAACCCAAAACCCTAAACCCTCACCAACACGCGCGCACGGACCTGTTCAGAGAGCCTGAAGGCTCGGCATAGTGCTGCGGCACTTTACAGCAAACCTGACTTCAGAGGGTTTTTAGGTTTAGGGGTTAGGGTTGAGGGTTTGGGGTTTAAGGTTTAGAGCTTAGGACTCAGACTTCAAAGGGTTTCAGGGTTGGGGTGGTCCCCCTTATACTGGCAGCTCCTTCATAGGGATTATACTAGGGGGTACTATAATCCCTATTAAGGACTGCTAGTATCAGGGGGAAGATCCCACGCTTTAGGGTTTGAATGAATACGGTAGGGTTTTGGGTTACAGGCCTACACCTACCACTCACATCGCGCGACCTCAGAAGAGGAACCTTGGCGCCTAAACACAATAAGGGGCCTGCTGGGGGGGTCCTAAGGTAGATGGGTACGGAGGTCGTTGGGGACCCTAAACCCTAAACCCTAAACCCTAAACCCTAAACCCTAAACCCTAAACCCAATGGGACCATTCTGCAAGAGGTGGCCTTGGTATTTCGGTTATGGGTTCAGGAAGCATCGAGATCTTTGATGTTGTTCAGCACGGTCACCAAAAGGGGGCACCAGTAGCAACAGGAGCGCCATGCAAGAAACTCAAACTGCAAAAACAAAGCGTCGCAAGTTGAGTCAGCCTACCTTTAAGAACCTGTCTGGTAGTGGCTACGAACCATGTGTAAACACCTTGCCGGAATAATCTGTAAACAGTCACAGAAGTGCTGCGAGGCTCACTGCTCACGGTTCAGGCGAGGGCCAATGAAGGGCATTCTACAGGGCACAAAGGTTTCAGGGCCCTAGTGAGGGTGGGGAGTAAGTGGACCGCTCCAAAGCGCGACTCTCCTAAAGCTACATTTTATGGGCATTGCTTCCTTCTTGGGTCTCGACTGTAGAAGCTTCGTAGATTGCTAAACTCCCCCCCCCCCCTCCCCCAACAAAAAATCCTTTTTTTCACAACAATAATACATGCCGTAGATAACCCCCATATTCTAAACGCGGGCCTCGCTGAAGCCCTGATTCACCAACGCCTGGGCCCCAAAGCGGAGCCTGGGACAGGCAGCCAGGCATTCTGTTTCAACAACTTAACTTAAGTTACGGGAAAAAGCACACTACACCCTCAACATGGTAGCTGAATTAATGGTTTAGTGTTTAGGGTTTAGGGTTTAGGGTTTAGGGTTTAGGGTTTGGGGTTTAGTCTCCTTAACAAGAGCCCAGAAAAAGGGCGCGCGGATGTATCGGGATTCCGCTGACCAAAACAACAACTAGCTTGCCCAGTTTTCAACTTTCAAGCGGGCGCAGAGGGTAGCCTGTTTGCTTCAGGGGGATTCTCAGTGAACCTGCCCCCAGAACAGGGAATGAGGGTACCACACCAGGTCCCATCACGAGTCACACGGTTGCTTCAGGCAATCCTGGGCGCAATGCCGCAGAACCATACGAGGCTCAGGAGTCTAGGGTTTGGAGGCTTTCGGGTGCAAAGCTCCTTCATTTGCAGGAAACCACTTCGTGCATCCATTCTCCGGATTTGTTTTTCAACTTTCCATGGAGCAGCAACATCGACCCACGCCCTCTTTGAAACCCCTTGGATAGGAAAAGACCGGAAATGCCGGCAAAAAACTCTCGAACCCTGAGCCCTCCACCCTCCATGTGCATGTGGGGTTTAGGGTTTAAGGGTTTAAGGGTTTAAGGGTTCAAGGGTTTAAGGGTTTAAGCGTTTAAGGGTTTCAGGGTTTCAGGGTTTAGGGACCTACGGGTGGAAGGCTTTCGGGGCTTAAGAGTTATAGTAGGGGATAGGATCTGGGGGACCCTTGGGGATATAGACCCTCTGAATAAGGTCCCTCTTGAAGAGAGCCAGAAGAGGGTTAAGAAGGGTTCCCTTTTAAGGGTCCCCCTTCTCCTACCTAGGATATAGGAGGTCTCTAGGGCTTAGGGCATCTTCCCATCCACGGCCAGCCAGGAAGCTCATTTTGCAGGCCTCGGACCGGGATTAGGTTTGGGGTTTAGGGTTTAGGGTTTAGGGTTTAGGGTTTAGGGTTTAGGGTTTAGGGTTTAGGGCTTCGGGCTTAGGGTTTAGGGTTTGGGGTCGGGACTTCTTTGGGGACTGGGGGATGCTATGGGAGTCCCAAACACAGCAATCCTGAACCCATTAAACCTAAACCCTAAACCCTAAACCCTAAACCCTAAACCCTAAACCCTAAACCCTAAACCCTAAACCCTAAACCCTAAACCCTAAACCCTAAACCCTAAGCCCTAAACCCTAAACCCTAAACCCTAAACCCTAACTCGAGAGAGTGGGGGGCGTCAGGGGCGTGAGGGGGGGAAGCCTACGGGTGTAGACGCAAATTGCGGCGACTAAGCAAGCTGCACACACAGTGGTAGCAAGCTAATCTTCAGGTTTGAAAAGCTTACAGGCACAGGCTTCAATTCAAGTGAAGTTTAACTGACAGGGCTTAGGGTTGTAGGGCTCAGAGCGCCACAAGCAGCGCACTTTTGTAAACGGCTTGGAACGTGAGCTCCCCCACAAGGTTCATGATGTGGAGAAGACGCGACGCGTGCGACTCTTCTTGGGGTGAATGAACGAGGATGGGCTATTATAGGCCCTACAGTCCCCAGAATCAACCCCTTAAAGGGACTTGCTTAGGGGTTATGGGGGTTTAGGGTTTAGGGTTTAGGGTTGAGGGTTGAGGGTTGAGGGTTGAGGGTTTAGTATAGTAGCCCCTCCTGGAAATGGACTTTGGATGCGAAACCCCAAGGTGGGCGCAGAGACGGCTGCCATGTAGAGACTTGCGAATGGGCTCAGATTTTGGGGGGATGTGGAGGCTGCTCAACGGGAGTTCAGAGGGCAGATGATCATAAGGAGTGGGCTACAGGGCTTCATTCATTAATCTCATCTCGCATATCCCTTGTTGGAGGTTCAGGGTACTTACTAACCCAGTAATCACTGTACTTGTAAGCGAATTATAACCATATTCGGGCACTTAATGGGCTTATGAGTGGGTCATACGTGCAGTTCTAATTGGTCCTCAAACCCTAAACCCTAAACCCTAAACCCCAAACCCTAAACCCTAAACCCTAGTAGGAATCAAAGATTCTTGGGTCAATAAGTACCAGGAACCAGCAGACGTTGGGCGCCCGGCAGTTGCCACCCCCACTGAAGCCATCGAAGCCGATGTAGCCCGCGGCTCCAGGCAGGACCAGCAGCGACAGGACCTACACCGGCTCAGGGCTTGGGGCTTGGGGCTTGGGGCTTGGGGCTTAGGGCTTAGGGTTTAGGGTTTAGGGGGTTTAGTGTTTAGGGTTTGGGGTTTAGGCCTAGTTGAGAGGCGAGGGCTGAGGGCTTTAGGGGAAGCTGTAGACATGTTCAGATAGTAACTAGTATCCTGATGCTCGGTACTCGGGTGCTCCAAGATGTCGATACGCCCCAAAACCCCCAGGGCTGTGGGTCTGCACTTGGCCGGTAATGGCTTGCTGCAAGGCTTTCGAAAAAGAGCTCATGATCTCATCTAAGCCTTAAACCCGGAACCCTCGCCCTAAACCCTGCTCCCTGAACCCTAGAACCCAAACCCAAAACTCCAGAATCCGAAAGTTGCAGCGCAGAAGGAACCCAGAGCCCTGTCAGCTAGTCACGACAAGCTAACATCTTGAGCAAACACCCGGACAAAAAAGGGGTGAAAAAAAACAACTCGACTTTGAGCGTCTGGTAATGAGGCTTCAGGGATAAAGCCCCACCAACACCGAGCCTTTAAACCTTAAACCCTCACCCCGGAACCCTACACCTGAAACCCTAAACCCTACACCCTAAACCCAAAAACCAAAAACCCTAAACCCTACACCCTAAACCCAAAAACCAAAAACCCTAAACCCTAAACCCTAAACCCTAAACCCTAAACCCTAAACCCTAAACCCTAAACCCTCCCCCACCCTCCCCACAAGAACAAAGGCGGAACGTGGAAGCCCACCTGCACCAGCACAGCCATGGCGCCGAGGCGAGGGACCCGGGTGCTGATTTCGAGCCGGGGCGCACGCTTCAGGGATAAGCCCCAGACTTGGGATGGTTTAGGGTTTAGGGTTTAGGGTTTAGGGTTTAGGGTTTAGGGTTTAGGGTTTAGGGTTTAGGGTTTATCTTTTAGGGTTTAGGGTTGGGGTCCTTGGTAGCTTGGGAAGTTACCCTGTAAAACAGTCCTTAAAAGGGACTATATTACCCCCTATGATCATCCCTATTAAGGACTGTTTGTATAAGGGGGAACATCCCAACCCTAAGCCCTAAACCCTAAACCCTATTCAAGCTAGGATGGCCCTTAGAACCCTCTGAAAACTTTCATAAACATGATCCTCTTGAACCCCATAAGGGAAAATCAAAAAAAAAACTCAAGGGCCTACCTAGTAAGGGGCAACCCAACACACCGGGAGACCCGGCCCCCTCCAGGCTTCAGTAAATTAGGGTCCCTCTTGGGGTACCCTCAATATGAGGGGTCGCCTCATAATAAGGACCCCCAGAGGGATCATCATTTGGAGAAATCACCACATGTGCAGGCCTACAGCATGGCCACACGCCCTGACAACGCACATCTGCCCAAGCCTTCTCCAGCACGACGAACCTTACGAAGAGGGGTTTCTGATCTTCGGAGGGACCTAAGCCCTAACCCCTAAACACAAAAGCCCAATCCTGAGGTAAGCTTGATGTTCTCACGCTTGCCAGTCGGATAGACAGACCCTGAATTTAGGTTCCCCCGTTGCCTAGGCAAGGCTAAGGCGTCAGGTTATTCAGGTTTAAGGGTTGTGACAGGAAAGATCGTGACTCGCGCAGACTCAGCAACCACCATTGAGGGGAGTTATTGGCCATTTAGGTCTCTACCATCGCAGCTTCGTGGCACCAAGAAGGCCCCCCCGCCTCCCCTCCCCCACAGAAGCCATAAACCCTGAACCCTAAACCCTGAACCGACACATCCGTCTCTGAGGCACTGGTCGATGAGCCGCATGTGCCTCCGGACCAACAGCCACAGGTCCTCGTCCGGCAAAACTAGGTCTCTAAAGCTGCAGCTGCTGGTCTTAGGGTAGGTACATGGTCCCTTAGTATGGGCCCTTAAAAGGGGACCCTACACTTGAAAGGAAGGTAAGGGACCATATTAAGGGCCCATATACCTACCCTTAAGGAGGGCTTGATCCTAAACACGAAACCCTAGACACTAAACCCTAAACCGATGCAAAACGAAACTCGAATGTCGAGAGCCGGCTGCAAGCCCAGCGAGCAATCAACAAAAAACTTAGGGTTTAAGGTTTAGGGTTTTGAATCCAGGAATATACCATTTTCATCAATGCTCCACACACCTAAACACAGGAAATTCACCTCAGACTACATGACGATACTTGCTAACACCTATGGAAGCAGTCCTTGCAGCCCCTACCCCGTAAACCCTAAACCCCGAACCCTAAAAAAACAAAAACAACCTAAATACACCCTAAACCCCAAACCCTAAACACCATAAACCCTAAACCCGAAACCCAAACCCTAAAAACCAAACAAGGGGTTGTTTTTGTTGGGAGGCAGGTGTCTGCAGTCGATGGGGTCCCTGCGGTTGATTCTCCTCGTCCGAAAGTGAACCCCCCTTCCCCCCCCCCCCCCCCCCCGGCAAAAAAAGGGACCTTGAATTGGGCTTTAGAGGGCAGGGTTTGGGGCACTTGCAGAGCTTGTTCTGTTTTGTTTTTTGATTTTTTTTTTGCGGGGAGGGGGGGAGGGTTTTAGGGTTTAGGGTTTAGGGGTGTGTAGGGCTGGCGGGAGAAAGAGCACAGCAGAATGTGACAGCCTTGCTGTGGGCCACTTCTCTCCACAGCTTGCACACCTTGGCCGGCCAACTCAGCAGGGTTTAGGGTTTAGGGTTTAGGGCTTAGGGCATTCTCTTGGGGTGTGGGGTGAAGGGTTTTGGGGCCTTGGGCTTTAGGCGTTGAGGACTGGATCCTTGGAGCAAATACCAGTAAGACACGCACCCCATGCAGGGAAATTGGTGCTGCTTTTGTTTTTGTTGGCTTGGGGATTGCAGCTTTTGGGGCTGCGGTGGATCTTGAAACAGGTCTCAGCCTGCAAGGCGTTCTGCTGAGCAACATATAGACATGGCACCCTTATTGTGACAAGCCAGATCAGGATCCCCGCGCCGTTTGTACACCATGCGCCACACAAAGGCTTTGGGTTTGGGATTTGGGGTGGCACAAGGAGTAGACCACAGCAAACGACAGCTCCACACGAAGCATGTGACCAGTGCTCTAAATCATGATCCACCTCACGCCCGGTAGGAACCCCAGATGCAAGAAACCCCCAACTGAGAAACCCCAAGTTTGCAATTCCCAGCATGTTGCCGCCAGCCCGGGCGATGTAAAGCAGGGTTTAGGGTTTAGGGTTTAGGGTTTAGGGTTTAGGGTTTAGGGTTTAGGGTTTAGGGCTTAGGGTTTAGGCACCCTGCTTAAGGTGCTCTTAACAGAGGTTTCTACGGGGTTAACGGTTAAGTTTCGATTGTAGCATGTCTCTCACCCTACCAGGGGTTTTAGGGCTTAGGGTCTGGGGCCTAGGGTTTAGGGCTCAGGGCTGCGTATTCCGCGACTGCATTTCTTGGCTTAGCTGGTCGAGGCGGGTTGGCGCTAAGCTCAACACTTAGGGGCTGAATGCCCTAGCCCAAAAAAGGTTCACGTTGTATATCTAGTAGAATTTTATATACCCAAAAAGGTTAAAGTTTAGCTACTCAGCTACTGAGAAAAGCCCAAAACCCCAAACCCTAAAACCTAAACAGTCCCGTATGTTCGTAAACCCCCAAAATCTGGGCGCCCGGCGGGCGCGAACGTTTGGACGATCTCCTTGGCATCCAATCGGCTAAAGACCTGCCGGCTGAGATTTCCAGATCGAAGTTAGTGTTCTGCATGGGGTTTAGGGTTTAGGGCTAAGGGTTTGGGGTTTGGGGTTTGGGGCTTGGGGCTTGGGGTTTGGGGTTTGCCTGGGACTCTGTGTACCTACAGCTTAGTCGTAGCTACCCCTAATTAGTAGGTATATCGGTATAACCCGGGCTGAACGTCCGAAATTCGCCCACTTCCGCCTTGAACATACGAAATGCACACCTGAACGTGCGCAACCCGCCCGGAACGTACGACACCCGCCCTGAACCTACGAAATTCGTCCTGAAGGTACGAAGCCACCTGAATGTATACGAAACCCGCCCTGAATCCCTGAACATACCAAGCCCGCCTGGAACGAACGAAATTTTGCCCTGACTGCGCGCAACTCATCCTAAACGTACGAAAGCCTTGCAACGTACAAATGTGTGTCTGCTTGCTTGCTTTGCTTGCCTTGCTTGCCTTGCTTGCCTTGCTTGCCTTGCTTGCCTTGCTTGCCTTGCTTGCCTTGCTTGCCTTGCTTGCCTTGCTTGCCTTGCTTGCCTTGCTTGCCTTGCTTGCCTTGCTTGCCTTGCTTGCTTTTCGTTTGTTGTTTGCTTGTTTTGTCTGTCTGTTTGTCTGTCCATGTCTGTCTGTCTGTCTGCTTGAGCTTGTTTGTTCTTGCGTGCGTGCGGGCGCGCGGGCGCGTGTCTGCGCATGCGCGCGTGCGCGTGCGCGCGTGCGTGCGTGCGTGCGTGTGTGAGCGCGTTCGCGCGTGCGCGGGTGCGCGTGCGCGTGTGCGCGTGTGGGCGCGTGTGTGCGTGCGTGCGCGCATGTGGGCGTGTGAGCTTGTGGGCGTGTGGGCTTGTGGGCGGGTGTGGGCGTGTGTGGGCGTGTGGGCGGGTGTGGGCGTGTGTGGGCGTGTGGGCGGGTGTGGGCGTGTGTGGGTGTGTGTGGGCGTGTGTGGGCGTGCGTGGGCGTGGGTGGGCGTGTGTGGGCGTGTGTGCTAAACCCTAATTCCTAAACTCTAAACCCTAGACCCTAGACCCTAAACCCTGTTGGGGAGGCTTTCTGCTTCTCGCTTAGGTTCTGAAGGTTCCTAGGCTTTTTGGGGATACAGGGGCCTGCCGGCCTCTTGCCCCCCGGTGGTTCGGCACCTCAAACCCTAAACCCTAAACCCTAAACCCCAAACCCTAAACCCTAAACTTCCCCACTAAACCCCAAGACCCTAAACCGTGAACCCCAAACCCCAAACCCTAAACCCTACACCCTACACCCTAAACAACCCTAACCCTAAACCCGAAACCCTAAACCCTAAACCCTAAAACCCTAAACCCTACCCCCACAAGCCCGAGCCCTCAACGCCTCCAGGAGCAGGTCGTAGCGCCCGGCCTGATCGGAGTCTGCCGGCCCTGGGCTTCCCCAGCTTTGGGGGTCGAAGGGGTTTAGGGTTTAGGGTTTGGGGTTTGGGGTTTGGGGTTTAGGGTTTGGGGTTTGGGGTTAAGGGGTTTGGGGTTTGGGGGTTTGGGGTTTGGGGATTGGGGTTTAGGGGTTTGGGGTTTGGGGGTTTGGGGTTTGGGGTTTGGGGTTTGGGGTTAAGGGGTTTGGGGTTAAGGGGTTAAGGGGTTAAGGGGTTTGGGGTTTGGGGCTTGGGGTTTGGGGTTTGAGGTTTAGGGTGTTGTTTTGGAGCTTAGGGCGGATGAGGTACTTCAGGCCGAGGGCGTTTAAGGGCTTCGTTAAGGTCTTAAGGCGTAGGGCTTCGGCAGGGTTAGAATCTGGGGCACCGCAAGCTTTCCTGTCGATGCATGACCCATGTGACTGGGTATGTACCGGTTACAGCTGTTGAAGGTCGAGGGTTTAGGGCTTAGGGCGGGCAATCCGTGGACTTCGTGCCTGCTTCATCTTTATCAAAACCCTAAACCCTAAACCCTAAACCCCAAACCCCAAACCCCAAACCCCAAACCCTAAACCCTGAGCGACTCTGGTTTCTTTCGACTCCCGGATGGTCTCTTTACACCGTAGCGCAACAACCCTAAACCCTAAACCTTAAACCCTAAACCCTAAACCCGAAACCGCAAAGTGCTCGGGCACAGGGAAAGATTTGGAGGGAGAGTAGGGTTCATGTTGCAGTTAGGGTCCCCAAAAGCCAATACCCCAACCATTCATGTTTAAGGTTTCTCATTCTTACTACCAGTAGTTTCTTTTTCCGTATCCTGACCTGGCGCTTCGATCTTTGGGTGAATTTGCTGTACTCTTTACGGTGTTTGCATTCCTTAAGATTAATACAAATACAGCTCTTCCTCTGGCATTGTTTCCTAGTGGTTCATGTTGCAAGCGTCTGTCATTCTTCTCGTTTCCTTGATGTACGTACCCCGCATTATCGAAAAGCAAAATACTGCATAACAGAATGATAAGGAAGTCAGTACATGATATGAACAAATACTAGCGACTCAGGTGATGCAAGTGTGCATGCAGCACATGGAATCTTGATTTAGACATACTTGCTGCAACACACATGGAAAGCATCGAGGCATCCGATAACTTCTACTGAGCCCTAAACCCTAAACCCTAAACCCTAAACCCTAAACCCTAAACCCGAAACCCTAAATCCTGAACCCGACGTCATGCCAAGCACTGGGGCGCCGACAAGAAGACCGCACCTGGCTACAGGCAAACTTCGGGTCTAGGAACCCTGTTACAGCTCAACCCCTAAACCCTAAACCCCAAACACTAAACCCCAAACCCCACATTTTGGGGTGAATGATCCTTCGGACTTCTACAAGTGCCCACTTCGGGCTATTTGGAGCACCCCGGTGAGGAATCCTGACGCCTGACTTTTTTTTTATAGGTTTCTTGGAGGTTAATGGTACTTACTAACCCAATTACTTCCATATAAGGGCGCTTAAAGGGCCCATAACCCTTAAGGGCCCATGTACCCATGTACAATATATTTGGGCCCTAAAGCTACTACATAGGAACCCCCCTTTCAGGCCCAAGTATGTACTATATAGACACGTGGACCCTTAGGGTAAGTGGGTTATCTTACTGTTAGTGAGGTACCCTATACTCATCTAATACTTTAAAGAGTATATATAGGGCCCGGATTCCCTCATTCCCAGCTAGCCAACAATACGTTATAGCTGCAATTATAATAAGGTTAATTATAAGCACCATGAACTCCTTACGGAAGCCACCAAAGGCAAGTTTAAGTAGGGTTTAGGGTTTAGGGCTTAAGTAGGTTGCGGGTGTGTTTGGTCGACTCCTAAGCCTGACTAAGCCCAAAACACCCGAAGAGTTTAGGGTCTTTAGTAATCGGCTTTATATGCTTTTATAAGTGTTTGCAGGGTTTGTGGTTTGCGGGGTTTATAGGGTTTAGGTCAAAAACCCTAATGAACTAGCTGCCCGCGCAACCCTCAAGGTCAGATCATGGCTATGAAGCACATGCCACCTAGAAGATACCCTAGGCGGGCAAGATCAGGAAGCTCGTTTTGCACGGAAGCCCCAAGATCTGCTGTTGTTGATGATCGGATCGGCAATGTTGGTTGCCGACTGCTGCTCGCAAAGCTCCACATCAAAGTTGGAGTTGTTCGAGCGGCAGGGCCACGTGGGCCCGGCAGGGATTGACTATACAGGCCCACTGAATTAACCCGGCAGATGTGGTAGCAACATGCTAGTCACCCAGCGCCCGCCAATGGTTACCAAAGAAGTCATGAAACCCTCTCAGTGACATGTGTCTTGCGAAATCTGATGGAACGCTTCCTTTTTTTTTTTGGGGGGGGGGGGGGGGGGGGGGGGGGGGGGGCGGGGGCGGAAGGGGGGGGAGTTGTTCTAAGCCAGGGCTGCTGTCGTCGCATAGTAGAAGGAGACAACTCCAAGAAACATACTAGAAGAGGGGGGGGTGCCGATTAGCAATGTACTTCGAGTTGGAGCAAACTGGGCTGAACAGAACCAGAATAAGCAGTTTGCAGTTGTGCGAGCCGTTGTGAAACAGAACTATAACTAAACTGTCCCAGCACGACTGTGAGAACAAAAAAACGCGTCCCCCAAGTGTCAGATTGCGAACACATCAACCCCCTGCTTCTTACTAGGGAATGAGGGAATGAGGGCCTTGTACATACCCTTCAAGGGATTAGAAGAACCAGCCAGATGAAAGCCAACACTGAAACAAAAGGAGGCCCGCCGCGAGCGCCAAAGATAGGGGATGGGATTAGGGGGACCCTTGGGGATATAGACCCTTTGAACAAGGTGCCTCCTTTAAGAGGGCCAGAAGAGGGTTAAGAAGGGCACCCTTTTAAAGGCCTCCCTTATCCTACCTATAGGAAAAGAGAATCCCCTTGTAAACCCCTGAGAGTTCAAGGCCCCAGGTTTTTTCTAGCGTTTTTTAGGTTAAGTTTTGGGGTTTTGGGTAGTTTAGGGGTTTAGGATTTGGGGGTTTAGGGTTTAGGGGGTTTAGGGTTTAGGGGGTTTAGGGTTTAGGGTTTGGGGTTTAGGGTTTAGGGTTTAGATTGCATTTCAACGCCCAGCCGCCAACAACCTTGGGCCCCACCCCCCCCCCCAAGCCCTCCCCAAACAACCATTTCTAGTGTCAAAATCAAGGGGATCAAACATGAAAAATTAAAAGCGCTACCTTGCTTCCGTATGTTCATTGATTCGGTGGGGTTGCTGACCATCTACAAATCTTAACCCTATAACCCCTAATCCCTAAACCCTAAACCCTAAACCCTAAACCCTAAACCCTATAATCCCTAAACCCTAAACCCTAAACCCTCATTAAGCACGCAGGTCGTGGATGGCTTGAGCATGCTGCCCTCTAAAGTGCCTGCCAATGGAAAACATGGTCCCCGCTGCGCATGATATTCATGCAGCAAAGGGTTTGGGGTTTAGGGTTTAGGGTTTAGGGATCAGGGATTAGGGTTTAGGGTTTAGGGATTAGGATTTAGGGTTTAGGGTTTAGGGACCAAGGAAGGGCGGCAAATAGCAACATCACAGACATTGAGCCCCTGTGCCTGCTTCCAGAATATCTGTATGTCGCAGGCACGCAAGTCTGCAAACAGACGGGCACTGACAGCCATGGTCTCACTATGTCTCACTGACGCGGTAGGTTCCGCGACTTCCTTGTCTACTTGATGGTGAGAGTACCGGCTCGCAACCAAAGCAGAAACCAGTCACAGTACTTCGGAACATCAGAGCGGGGTCATGACTAGAGGTAATTCTGAGGTGGCATAAAGAAAAGGGTACCCCGGACCTCCAAGTAGCGATGACCAAACAGTGACCATGGACAACCAGTACCCAATGAACACATCTCCGTTTAACGGAAGCTTCCTGGCCCCAGGCGGTGTGCTCTTGCGCTCTACGCACATTACCCAGCTCCCCCCAGTATTGGCTGGGGCACCGAACTTGCGGATGTCTCGTTACGATCTCGCAGCCATAAGTCAAGCATCTAGATACATCCGCAATACCTGAAGGCTCTAATGTAGCCCCTTCTTGGTCTAGTTCTAGGGGACTTTTGGTCTACTCCCTTAAAAAAGGCACTACATACGAGCCTTCGGGTAGGCACTGAATGGCCCCCGTGCATTCAGTGTGCGGCACCTCTCGGTTCGAGAAGCGCTCAGCGCCCCTGCAGGGAAAGCAGACGGAGTCGCTCCAAGGACTCAACCAGCCTTAGCTGCCGAGTTCAGAAGCCCCCCCCCCTCCCCAAAAAAAAAAAAGTGTGCACTTTCAGTTCTGTAGGGGATTCGAGTGCCCAAAAAGTGCACAAAGTGTACTCGTTCAGCTACTAAGAAGCATCTCGGCACTGGCGTTCCCTTGGCTGGCGGAATGGGACGCCGCCAGGCAGATCAAGTTGGAGAAGTTCATCCGCTCGAGCGTCTTGTGGAGGTTTCGGAGGTCGCGGTCCATCAGGACCTGGGCCCAAGGCCGCGCGCCTTCGGACTCCTGCGCGAGCAGGTTCAAGATCTCCTTGGCCTCTTCGAGGAAGCCCGCCTGCTCGGCTTTGCTTCGGCAGAAGTGCATCACCAGCTTTGACATCTGCGGCTGGCTGAGGTGTTGGATGATGTTGCGCTGCCTCTTGTCAAGCTTGGGCGTCTTCTCCGTGTGCTCCATGTGGCAGTAGGCACAGGCCTGGCCGTTCTCGCAGTGCCCGGCGATGAAGTAGATGCACGGGCGCCGGCAAACCTCCGGGTGCCCGAGGCTGCCCTGGCTGGGCAGCAGCGGGAAGAACTCCGCCGCGACTTGATCCGTGCTCCAGGCCTCCTCTTGGCCCTCCGACACATCGCTGGCGGTGGTGTTGGTGGGGCTGGAGCCGCAAGCTGTAGTGGGAGTCTTGCCCTGCTGTAGCCTATACTCCCCTTAGAACCTTAACAAAAAGAATATGTTTAATATCTCTTGGGCTTTATATAAACAAAAATAAGAAAAATATTTCCCAAGGGGGGTATAGTAGCTGATGCGCCAGGTCCGCCATCTTCTGGGAGAGGGTGCCCACATAGCTGCGCATGGCTTCCTCCTCACTGGCTTCCTCCTCACCTTACTGGCCCAAAACCCAAGGAAATAAAAGTTGAAACTTCAGAATAAGCTTCCTTATAAGAAGCCCAAAAGTTGCAACGTTGGGTTCTGAGCCAGTAAGTCACTGGCTGCCTCCGAGCTGGAGTCGATACTGGGCATGGGCCTGGCCGGCGCGCTCTGTGCACGGGCCCGACTGGAACTCTCCACCATGTCCTCGAAATCCTCCTTCACCTATACTGACTTAACCCGAGCAAAACTTCTATAACTTTAGCGGTTCCTTAGGAATTACAGCGCCCAAAAACCAAAAACTATTCCCAGGAAACCCCTGAGTCGCGTCAATGAAAGTCCGGCGATACTCGAGCTCCAGGGCCATATCGGGGAAACAACCGCCGAGAGATTCCCTTCTGCACGTGGGGCTAAAACACCACAAACCGGCTCGCGGCGGGCAAAGGCCGTGGGATCTGGGCTGGTGGTCTATACGGGATAGGAGGGTTTAGGCTTACATGGAGTTTCATGTTTTAGTATCAAGCTGCAAGTGCTAAAGTTGCAATTTTTAACAACCCCTGTAGATCCCTATAAACTTCAGGGCTTCGGGGGCTTTTGGGGCTGGGGTGTGGGGCGTCTACCTTTTTGGGATGAAGGGCTTTTGGGAGGTCCTTGGGCTTACTTACGGCTTACTTCGGGTTTAGGCTTCAGGGCTCAGGGCTTAAGGACTTTCAGCTTAGACTACAGGCGCAATCGGTGTGTGTCTAGGGTTTAGGGTTTAGAGTTTAGGGTTTAGGGTTTGGGGTTTAGGGTTTAGGTTGGGCACGAGGGGGGGGGGGGAAAGGCGACGGCCTCGTCGTTGAAGCCTGCCAGCTTAAGCGAAGTCGGGACCTGAGTCTCGGATGCTTGCCGGAGTTCAGGGGCTCAGGATTTTGGGCTCAGAAACCCTGGAACTGAGCCCACCCCCCCCCGGGAGGTCCCCCCTGAACCCGAACCCTAAATCCGCAACCCGAAACCCCAAACCCAAACCCCCACTGAGAATCCCACTTGGGTGGTACTTCTGACATGTACTTCTGAGCATCCACGAACCTCCAAGCACAGCGCCCTACTGAGCCGCAGAGGCCCTAACAGCAGACTTAGAATACCCAAAACCAGAACATGAGCCCAATACGCCCTGAGTTCCCCTAAACCCTAAACCCTAAACCCTAAACCCTAAACCCTAAACCCTAAACCCTAAACCCTAAATTCTAAGGACTGTTCCTAACTCATACAGAGGATCCCTTTTAAAGGCCCATTCCTTCACTGAGGGGGTCGTTTTGCTCTTTACGTTTCAGTCTAGGAGACAAACCCTTGAGCCCCAAGAGCCTGATGGACCCCCCCCTTGGAGGTTCAGGGTTTAGGGTTTAGGGTTTAGGGTTTAGGGTTTAGGGTTTAGGGTTTAGGGTTTAGGGTTTAGGGTTTAGGGTTTAGGGTTTAGGTTTTCTGGGTACCTAAAACCCAGGCCCAAGAGAAACCTAGGAAACAGAAGGGTGCCCATTTTGGGGTTCAAAGAGACTTCTAACGAAACCCACACCCCAAAAACATGGGGGATAAGGGCCTACTCCAGGTCCTAGTAACCCTTTGGAAAGGCGCAGGGTTTAGAGTTTCGGGTTTGGCTCAGGGCAGGTAGAACTTATAACCCTACAACTACCTAACTCGCCGGTCTCCCCCGAGGTTTAGGGCTTTAAGGGTAACCCAGCTGTAAGTGTATAGTCATAACCCACTTGCAAGCCCCTTTAAGTACCCTCATTTCATGGTTATCCATAGTGCCCTCATAAGGTTATCAGTGGGTTAGAAGTGCTGTGGTGATTGGGAGAATAAGTGCCCTGAACGCCCAGTGCGGCTGGGCCCCCGTGCAAGCGACTCCTGGCTACAAGATGCAGCTTCGGGAGAAAAAGGTCACCCTAGGCCCTAAACCCGAAACCCTAAACCCTAAATGCCAAAAAGCATAGGAGGGTTGCGCAGGGTAGGGTCCCTTCTGGCATCTTTGTAAGCCCCAACCTAGCCCAAATTCAAAGAGTTCTTCAATCACCGCTGGGATCCTACTTTAGCGTTACAAGGTTTACTTACGCTACGGAATCCCTAAACCCTAAACCCTAAACCCAGAGGGACCCTAAGGATCCATGTACCTACATAGCATATGCTTGGGCCCTGAAGCTACTGTATAGGAACCCCGTTGTAGGGTTTAGGGTTTAGGGTTTAGGGTTTAGGGTTTAGGGTTTAGGGTTTAGGGCATATGCACCTGGATTCTTAGGGGGGAGGATCCCAAAGTAGATGGCCGTTCCTTTAAAGAAGGAGGTTCCCTAGCTTCGAGGAGTTTCTGCTGAACTGCTGAACCCTCCAAAGGGTTCTTCAGGGTCGACCCTTATTGCAAACGCACGTTTGGGACGGATACAAGCCACAAACACACACACACACACACACACACACACAAACACGGAACCCTGTTCCAAAAAGACCTAAATCCCAGACGACCCCTCAACACACACACACACACACAAACACACACACACACACACACACACACACACACATACACAAAAACAAAGAGCACCACCATGCACCACCACAAGCAAGACAACCAAGCCCAGACAATCGCAACCCTCCATCCACTGACCTCGCCTCCACATGGTTCTGCTTTCGGCGCTTCGTGGGGGACAGCGCCATTCCTGTGAAGTCCAGGCCTTTCCTCAGGGGCCTGGCTGGCTGGCTTTTTTAGCAGGGAATGAGGGAATGAAGGCCCGATATAATCCCTTAAAGGGTATATTATACTATACTACATATTTATAATATATATATATATACATACATATACATAGGGCCCTCATTCCATCATTCCCTACTAAGAACTGGTGGCGGTGGAGCAGACTCCGAGGCTTTGGGTTTGAGGTTGTTTTGGGGGGGCGGGGGGGTTTAGGGTTTAGGGGGGTTTCTTGGTAGCCCAGTGGCCATATTAATAATACAGGTACCCTTTTCCGGGATGGGTTGCTTTATAAGGGAACAAAAAATCGGGAAAAGGGTACCACTGGGCTAGCAAGTGCTTAGGGCGGCCAGGGCGTCTGGTCCTTTGCTTTTGAGAAAGCAGCCGGGGCTTGGGGGTATCGGCATTCGGAGGTCATTGAGCACGGATATTCAGAGCCTCTCTGGGCTTTAGGAGGATCTCGAACAGAAGTGTGTGCACGGACTCTTGATTGGGCTTCGCAAGGGAACCTATGCCCAACAAATATCCTAAAGCAGCATCTAGGGTTTAGGGTTTCTTGTTTCAATCAAGATTGGTCCGCAAGGGAACCTACCAGGAGATGCAGGCTTGTCAGATGCAGGCTCCTCTTGCACTTGGAGGTTCAGGGTACTTAGTAACCCAATAATAACTCTACTTCTAACCCAATTATAACCATATTGGGGCACTTAAGGGGGCTTAGAAGTGGGTTATAAGTACAGCTATGATTGGTCCCAAACCCTAAACCCTAAACCCTAAACCCTGAACCCTAAACCCTACTAGGAATATTGGGTTATTAAGTACTGTACCATGAACCTCCTAGCATCGCTGCCTTTTTCACTTCTTGCGGCGGGTCGCGAAGAGATGCGTGCGGGGCAGCGGGCTTTGTGCATGGGTGCGGGGCTTCGTTCAAAGAGCCCCCTATCCCTAAACCCTAAACCCTAAACCCCAAACCCCCAACCCTAAACCCTAAACCCTAAACACGCGAGGGTACCGGGGCACTTCGGTACTTCCTTTCTGCATCTTCAAGCAACCCTATGAACCGACTACTCACGTTGGGAGGCGGGGGGGCCGAAGGCTTAGGCAACTCTACCAGGGTTTAGGGTTTAGGGTTTAGGGTTTAGGGTTTAGGGTTTAGGGTTTAGGGTTTAGGGTTTAGGGTTTAGGGGTTTGGGACGTAGGGTGTAGTGCTTAGGGTTTAGGGTTGAAGGTTTACTAGGGCACCATGGTCTGAAGATTCCACAGAATTGGGGCCTCTGGTTCTACTGCAAATATGAGAGCCATTCTTAGAATAGGTATCCTAGAAGAAGGGGGCCCCTAATTTAAGGAACGTCCTGCGACTAAGCGGCCCCCAAGCCCTTCTCTGCAACAGTCCCATGTTCTTCGATCTTTCGGGCACCGCATAGCCCATGCCGGGCTGGGCGCGTCTGGCTGCAACCAGCAGGTGCCCTCAGAAGCCGCGCTCCGGAACGATTTGGATCTTTGCAAAGGCCTCGCCAGAGCATAAGACTGAAGTAGAAGATCGCGAAGATGCTACTTGAACATCTCCAACAGCAGGGCTTTACATGAGAGAGCCCTTGCCTACATCTTGGGATGTCGGCTTTCACTCACCGGGGTTCAGGGTTCAGGGTTCAGGGTTTCGGGTTTAGGGTTGAGGGTGTAGGGCCCACTTGGCAAGTGGATGTGACCTAGGTTGCTTTTACATTCTCACCGTCGGCACTGACCCAAAGCCCAATGATACAAGCCGTGATCTACACCCAAAAAAAACCCTTGAAGCACTGAACCCCTAAAACCTTAAACCCACAACCTCTAGTTAAAGCCCTTAGCCTCTAAACCCTGAGCCCAGAAATAGCCTAAACCAAAGCCCAACACATGCCAACAGTCTGTGCGCATGCCAGACCTGGCGGCACGTGTCGTCCACCCTTCTCATGTCACGCGGAAGTACGAACCGGACACTTTCCCGAACAATCGCGAAGCCAGATGCGACAAGGCGTCCCCTCCCCCCTCTGCAAGCTTATGGCTGGGAGCACTAAACCCCAAACCCCAAACCCAAACCCCAAACCCCAAACCCCAAACCCTAAACCCTAAACCCTAAACCCTATTAACCCACGGCTCGGGCCTTGCCCTTGTGCTTCTTCTGCTGAAGCTCCTGTGCAACCCATGGGCGAAGGCACGTGAGGCTTCGGTAAAGCATTAAATAATTTGGGTTTAGGGTTTAGGGTTTAGGGTTTAGGGTTTAGGGTTTAGGGTTTAGGGTTTAGGGTTTAGGGTTTAGGGTTTAGGGTTTAGGGTTTAGGGT
>CAJNDS010002205.1:88502-128502 GCA_905221605.1 Symbiodinium natans | reverse complement strand
CTGCTGCTATGCAGTGGCCAAAAAGAGAAATAGCATCGGTGGATATAATGACGTACTCCATCGTATTATCTGTTGCATCCATAGGGAAAAGAGGAATCAAAACTGAGAACGCAAAATGCTGAGCCACAACCAGATTTCAGGAATACCATGGATTCCAGGGGATGACATACCGGAGGATCCGAGTGCATCATTCACCCTTTCTTTCCCGATCCCTTTCTCGAATGACCGCGAGGATCTTTGGGAGCAGCTTGAGGTGTCCCAGGATGAGAAGTCTTGGGCTTCGGCTGACTCATGCGGGCCTTCGCACGTGCCGGCATGTCCGTCTCGTCTGCTTCAGGATGACGAGATCCTCCCGACGAAGTAACCGAAGGTGCGGATGCTGAAGGGTCATAGGCAAGGTACAAAGCCGACGCCTTTGGATTCTCCAAATACTGTGTGGGCTTCAACTTCAGGATGCTCATGTCCTTCTTTTGATCACTCAACCATCTGTCCAGCTTCTTGCTGTACTGGTTGGGTAAAGCGCACCCCGAATCCCTCATCACCAGAAGGTTGTTAACGCTCACCTTCTGCGAGTCCATCAAACTGAGCAGCTGGATCGGGTTGATGTATTTGAATGCCGCGTGGTACGGGATCTCAGCGTTGGGTTTCGTGTAGGAATAAAGCCTCACGTTCAGCACCTGATAGATGATTTTGGCCATGAACATGTGGACCCTTTGCCCGGCTTCAGCAAATGCTTTCGGGTCCTCGGCCTCATCCGGAATCATGGGGAGGTTGAAGCTCTCCTTGTTGTATCCCAGCTGGATCGCCCCACGCATGACGTAGAAGACGAACTTGTTGGCGTAATAACGCTCAATCATGAACTGCTGGTTCTCCACAGAGCTGGCATACTGCCTTACCTCGTCTTCCATGAGGTCTCTCGGCAACGCCGTGTCCTCATCGATGGGGACAATTGGCCATGTCCCAGATGCGTCGTGTCTCATGCCTGAGGCGAACTGGTCCTTCATCTTCTTGTATGGAGTCATGATGATCTTCTCGAACAGATTCCATTTATGGACCAACACGTACGCAAAGAAGGCGTCGAGGTGACAGTACAACCTGAAGTTGTGGTCCACGCACGCTGCATAGTCCGTGTCGATGTTGACGTTGCACTCCAGCGCAAGGCGAGCTTTCCTCTCGTTTCGATCGTCCAACGTATCGCCTTCCCTGTCTCCAACCAAAACGAATGCTCGCTGGTTCTGCGCATCCATCTCCACTTCCTCTTGGTTGGGAGCCTCCATCTCCACATCGCGGTACATGTCGCGAATCTCGTCGGGGATCTCCTCGGCCTCAGGCTCCGCCACGCTTTCCCGTGGACTGTTTGCCTCCACATCCCCTGCTGGATTCTGCACCCCGCGGAGCGGAAGCGCATCCTCCTGAACAGGTTCTGACGGTGGCTCATCTTCCACTTCAATCTCCACAACCTCGTTGTTGACGACGGCAGCAGCCTGGTTGAGCGCCTGGCGAACCACTTCCGGATCAATCCTTTCGGGTTCCGGATTGGCACGCACATGCTGGATCCTCCCCATGGACAGGAAAACTCTCCCACACGTGAGGCAAATTGCGAAGCTCGCAGGGGTATGCCTGCCGCAGCAGGGGCAAACCCTCAAGATCAGCGGATCGCTTGTGGTGGTGTGAGTCGTCACTCGCCGGAATGTCCTTGAGAGAAACTGGAAAGCACGCTTGATGATGTTTCCAGGAACGGTGTCGCCCGCCTGCTCAATTGCTTGCAAGATCTCGCGCCTCTCGCCTTCATGCGGGCCAGCGTCGGTGCCTTCCATGGTGCTGACGAGGTCTTCCACCGAAGGTTTTGGAGGGTCACGATCGGGATTGATGCGTGCGTCCCCATACCCTTCGACCATCTCCTTGGACAGCTCTTTGGAGTACACCTTGAAGACTTCGCTGAACTCGAAGTACCTTCCTTGGCTTGGCACGCAGATCCAAACGTGCTTGACGGCCTCGAATGGAATTTGCCGCTGGACGAGAAACATTCCATTGATCGTGATCACTGCGTTGTAGCGCATGAGTTCATAGGCTGGAACGTACAATACTGCAATTGGTGACCTCGGCCTTCCGGGAATCCTTGTTCTCACCGTCTGATTTCTCGGATCCCATGGCGGGAACGTCCCGAAATGGCTGTGGACTCGACCGCCTGACGCCCCTCCGCCTGGAAGAAGTCCTTTCGCCACGATGTTGGCGAGAAGCTCTGGGGCCGTGGTGTGATACCCCCCACCAATCTGGTTGACCAAGCTCGTGGTCAAGTGGCATGCGACCCGGTCGTCATTCACCCGCACCAACGAATTGGAGTTGCTGGAGTGTCCACTTGTGGCCCTGATCGCCCACGGCTGCACCCAATTGTCGCACCGGCGAAGGGTACCGGACGTGATGTCATGCGTCAACCTGTGCCCTCCGAGTTCTTCAAGTTGGGCACGCTGGGTTGCGCCGACGCCCGGAGTGCCGTCCCACGGCGTATCAGACGCTCTTTGTCCAGGTTTGGGCGCCACGATCTTGATGCCCAGGAATTGGAGTCTAATTCTCCCATTGGTGCGGTACTCGTAGTACGCGTAGTCGATCAGCATTTGAATTCTTCTCTGATACTCCGAGTTGTCGTCTCGAGCTGAACTCCTTGCGTAATACCTCCCGCTTTGCCAGAAGTTCTCCAAGTGGATGAAGTCTTTGAGCATCACCCATCCTCCGGTGTCGCACGGGATTGTCGGGAGCT
Source organism: Symbiodinium natans (assembly GCA_905221605.1). Lineage (NCBI taxonomy): Eukaryota > Dinophyceae > Suessiales > Symbiodiniaceae > Symbiodinium > Symbiodinium natans. Next base: position 125,744 of record CAJNDS010002205.1, on the reverse strand, counting down.
GATTGTGCATGTAATTCGTTTCTCTGTTTGCTAGGCGGTGCCTAAGCAAACGTTGCACATCATAGCCCAGGGATTTGATCCTGCGATGATAATCCCGATTGCGATGGTTGTCATTGGAGGAAGTCGCGGGAACCAGGGCTGAGAAATGCCTGTGAGCGAATCTTGCACCCTTGATCGGTAGGAGACGGAGGTCCCCTCCGATGACCAGCTTGCCGATGTTCACGTACCCCACGTTCGAGGAAGGATACTCATCGATGTCGCTTCGGAGAGGGTGTGTAGCAACGTCTCCTCCAACCTCCTGCTCAATCAATCGGCGCGTTGCATCCTGCGATTCTAATCCGATCTCATAGATGCTCTGCCCACCGACCCACGATACGTCCTCGATGGACTTGATGATGTCAAGGCAAGACTTCGGCTCGTGGTAGCGAATCTCGACGAATGAACGAGCATTGCCGGCGTTGTTCGCAATCCACCGCCTAGGAGCTGGCGCAGCTTTGGGCTCTGGAAGATCAGGTCTCGGTTGGGGCCTGCGCTTGGGTCGAAGCGTTCTCGTCGCAGCCTCTTCTGGTTCTTCATCGACTTCGATCACGACCGCTGTAGGGTCCTCAACTGAGATTGATGCTTGACGCCGTCTTGGCAGCGGGCCTCTGGAATCCTCCGAAGACGCTGCAGCTCCAGGCTCAACGCTTTCCCCATCCCCACCCGGAGTATCCGAAGCGGTTCCTGGTACTTGCGGAGCGCGAGCGGCATCTCGCAAATTCTTCTCTGCCCATCTCTGGAAGATCTCTGTTGGTGGCGTACTGCTTGACTTGTGCATCTTAGCCAGGCTTTTCCCAATGATGCTGAATGCTTCGTTCACCACCAGAGCGTTGTACCCCCCATTTGCTTCGCAATTTCGGGTGTTGTGGCCATAGTTGCCGCAAGCAAGGCACATGCTGGGTGGTTGCATCCCAGCGGTTATGCGTAGGGCATTGAGTGCTCGGACGTAACTTTCACAAGGACGCGATATCTCACCCAGCTCGGTCTCGTTCGGTTCTTGCATGGTGGGGATAGAGCTTGCCTCGGGCACGCCCATATCATCATCTTCCTGCCCCTCAGGTTCCACGCCGGAGGATCCGAGCGCTTCCCCTTCATGGGCTTGATCTTCACCTTCTGGTTCTCCACCACGAGGTTCTGCACTGGGGACGGGTGCTGCGGAGAACTCTTCAGGTCGTTGATCTTCCGGAGAAAGGGTTCCGAGGACTGGCTCCTCAATTGGCAGGACTCGATCGACAAGGACCGCATGCCATTCTCCTTGGAGTAAAGTGTTCTCGTACTCCATGATCTGCTGAATCGTCTCTGCATCATTTGCCCGGGGAGGACGACGTTTTCGATTCTCCACGGCAGTAATTCGCACCGCCTCCGCTGCAGCAAACCGATAGAAAGACCGTTCGATTCCTCGAAGACAAGCGAGATGATCTTCGTACGATCCCCAGGCTTCGAATGCCGAAGGATACCTGCATGCGATTGTCAGGATGCCGAGCGCAACCTCCAGGGTGTCTCCCATGAGCTCGGCGGCCGGGTCGGCATTGCCATTGTACATGCCTTTGACCTCGTCCTGATCGAAGATGCTATGGAGGAAGCCTGCATAGGCTGCGTTGCCTGCATCGTACAAGGGCAAGAGGCAGGCCATGCCGTCCACCGTGTACCCGAAGTCCCACGACAACCGTCTCCCCTTCGCCCATCTGGTGTATTCGCTGGCTTGTTTGGTGTTCAAGCGCAACCCAGCCGAGGACGAGACGATTTTGCCATAGTTGGTGTACGCGACCTTCGAGCATGCAAAGATGTACGATTTGAGATCCTCTTTGGGAATCACTGGGGATCCATCCTGGTACACAAAGTCATGTTTCTGAGCAAATATGGCGCACCCTGCAGCATGGCGTTCTGACTTCCGAACCTCCTCCCATTTGTTGACGCCATAGTCCTTGTCCCACATTGCTTTGAGCGAACAGAAGGGACAATACGCTGGAGATTGGATTGGTCCGAACTCGCCTTGGAAGGAGTTCTTCAGCTTGTTGAACTCGTCGACGCATGCCTGACACACATGGAATTGGCCACTCGGGGCAGTGGGATGCTTGCTGATGAGGCCCTCGATGTCAATCCAGTAGGTTTCACCGTCGTAGAACGGTTCTGGGCTGACCATGGCGATGTCCGCATCCACCCAAGTCATGTCCACGCCTCCGCGGATGCCCTCAAGCTCCGATGCCCTCTCCACGACTCGTTGATGTCGTTCTTGCGTGTCATCATTGGCCGACGCGGTCCGAACGTCGTCGCTGCTCGACGGTGCAAAGACCGCCTTCGCATCCGCAGTCTCCATGTTCACGGAATCCAAAAGAGGTTCGCAATCGCCCATGCTCTCTGGGGGTGCCATGCAAAGCATGATGATCTTTTCTTGCAGCAAATGTTTGTCGAATGCCGCCACCGCCAAATGCATCTCCTCCGGATTGATCCGGAAATTGTCGCTGCCCTTGTGGAGAGTCACAGCAATTCGAGCCCACAGCAGTGATGACGTGAAAACAATGCATCCCCTTGCTCGGAGCTCCACTGCGATCCAATCGATGGCAGCCCATGGCATCGCTGCACCAACGTCCTTCCCGATGAAACGGGGATCGTCGTTGAGGGTCACAATCACGGCACGTTGCAGAAGGTCTGACAAGTCCATGATTGGATCGACGAACCACTTTCGCATGTTCTCGGGAGTCGCATTGCCATGCTCCCAAACCAGGAGATCGTTGATGGCTCTGAACGACAAGTAGACGTGCGCGGTGACGTCGATGCTCTGCCCGGGACCTCTCCATTCTCGGACTGCATCTCTGGCTTTGGTGGCAACGACTTGGAATCCTTCAGGTAGGAGTGGATCGAGGCTTTCATCAACGGTCTGGCAGTACGAATGGGCATCATACCATCCCTTTTCTTGGAGCTTGCTGGCCATCGTGTAGGTCAAGCGGTTCTTGGTTTTCGTCCACACCTCGAAGTCAGCCAGGATGATTGTTTTGCTGGATCGCACCGCTGTGACATCGGGGGTACTTGCCTGACGAATGGAAGCGCTGAACTTTCTCAGTCCAGCCGTCAACAAGGCTCTCTGCTCCGGGCTGCTGTTGAAGTGGAAAATTCCCAGCTCTCCCGTAGCCGTGGATTGCATGACCGCCGCAAACATTGTGCCAGGAGTTGGTAGCTGACGGATTGTGCACAAGAAAACCTTCTCGTACAGCACCTTGTAAAGTCGTAGCCACTCCACATCCCCTTTCTTCATGAATGTTGCCATGTGAAACGCACCTGCGCGATTCGACTGGCTCATCCCGTAGAGCTTGGCAAGGTGTGTGGTGACGCGCCGAAGGTAAACTTGCTCGCTGCTGGTTCCAAATTTCCCGTTGATCTTGGGTGTCTGATCACGTGCGGGTAGGACATCTGTAGGATCATCTTTGTGTACGATGATGGTTGTACCCAGCTGCACGCGATGTCTGGATTGGAACTTGACGAACTTCTCCATGTACCCATCGGGAGTAGGATCCAGATACCAGCGAACTTCATCGGGTTCTCCTTCTGGTTGGGCAGTTGGCTCAGCTCCCCGAGGATCGGAAGAGCTGGCCGCGGTTCCCGGTTGGGATGCCGCGGAGCGGACATCCTCCGGTCCCCGCTGCCTCTTGGCGGATTCACCTCTTGCTTCGGCAAAGGATGCGCCCGTTGCCTGTCTTGGTGATGGTGTAGACGTCGATCTGTTGGCAGGATGATCCTCTTCCACGAAAGGAGCCGGCCCTTCCGGAACGGATGGGGACGCAGGCCCTGCGGGAACATTCACCCAAGGCGGGTGCGAATTCAATGCCGGAGGAAACACCGTGCCCGTTGGATCGGGCTTCAGGTACGGCGGCTGTTCACGTCCTTCGGAGTAACACTCGGCTCGCAGGTTCGTGATCTCGGACATCCAAGATCTGTGAGTCCTGTACATGTCGTGGACCGCCCTCAAGACGTTCTGTTCGGCAGCCAGCTGGTTCCACGAGCTGTGTGAAAAGGAAGCTGGTAACCCGAGACCGGTTGGTGGCGGGGCCATGACGACAGTTGTCGCATTCACCAACGACTCCCTGAGCTCGGCTCCGGTCGTTCTCGATGGTTCCGATGGCCACACCGTCCGACTGTCGTTGAGGTATTCGTGGGCTGTATGCAAGGCGACCGACAACCCTTGGAGGCTGTTGACTGCATGAGCGACCGCCGCGGACACGTTCTCCGGGGGATCGACCACGATCTCGATCAGATCCCACACATTCATCTGCGTGTGCTCGGCGACCTGATTGTGACTTCTCAAACAGTAACCCACTTGCTTCGCCATTGACCAAATCAGCTCCAGCAAATCCCAGAAGTCCTGGGTGAGAAGCATGCATGGTAGCCCTTCACGACGGTTGGGGAGGTTCTCGCGAAAGTAGGAATTAAGCCGCATCCAGTCGTTGTACCTAGTCACATAGATCCACGGACTCTTGGTAACGACTGTTCTGCAAATGACATTCGGATCAAGATATCCGTCCATAGTGACCACCGTCAAACATGGATATTGAGGATCCAAACGCCCTTGTTCAGCATCTTGAACCAAAACGTCGACGAACATGTCAATGTTCTTGAAGAGGTCAATCTCAATGACGTGGTCCAGAAGCTCCTGCAGCACCTGTCGAGTCGAATCAGTGCTTATCGCAGTCTTGACAACCTTGATAAACGTTGTGACATGGCTAAGGACTGTCTTGTAGCTCTCCGCACTCCTTGCTGGCAATAGGCTTTCCACCACACCTCGAAACAGCTCCCGAACTCTGACTTCAGGAAAACCATATGGGCTGGATGGTGCCGCAACTGCCGCCAAAAGGATAGCTGGCACTCCAAATTCCACCCACGCAGCAATGTTCGCATTCGTGGCGACCATGCCTTGCTCCAATCGTCCAGGAAGAGGTTGCCCTCTCAATGATCGCAGCGCATGACATGTCGTGCGCAAAGCAGTCATCCCATTGCCAACGGGGATGTTGATGCCCGATCTCTGGTACGGCAGGGAGAAGAGGTCTTGAGGTCGCGACCATGGAACATGCGGAGGAATGGGCCTCTGCTGTTGTCCGTCCATGCTGGTTCTAGGACCGGCGGAGCCGAGTCCCTTCCCCAGATGCAGATCCGAGCCGGCGGAGCCGAACCCCTCACTGCACTTTGGATTAGGGTCGGAGGATCCGAACCCTATTCCTGGTGTAGGACAAACGATTATGCAAGTACCTTGGAACTCATGTTGCACCTGGCTTTTACTGCAACGCAAACTGACATGAACAAGTACACATGAAGCTGCCACATGAACACTCTGAGCAGAGCCCCTGCGGATATTGCGAGCTTCATCACGCCATGCGTTGTGCAACAGCTTTGCCATGTGTGGTGTGTAGTTTCCTGCCTCCTTGAGCGCCTGACCTCTTGGTGTGCCATGTTCATGTGTGTTATCGCACGTGACCCCTTTGAGGTTCAACATGGTTGACACATTCGTGGCGATACACCATGCTTTGAGTAAAGGAATGCCGTCTTTGTCAACAACACCCATCATGCAACCGTCAATTCGTGCGACACGCAATGAATGCTGCTTTATTAGGGCTTGAACTTCGGGCCAACTCCAATACAAACAGGTTTTCGGCAACTCAAAAGCGATTTTGGGGGAAAATACCGCCAGCTTTCGCAAAAGGCGTTTGAGAGCTTTCAGTAAGTCCCTAAATTTCTTCCGATGTTCCTTTCCCTTTTCAGTTTCACCCCCCATTTCGTTCACCTTGATCCAATTGGACCCCCCAGTGCACGGAAGAGAAGCAAACACAAGAATCGGACATTTGGGATTGGATTTTCGGAATCGTTCCGCCTCCTTGAGGATGTTGCTTTCACATGCCTTGGTTTGGGCTTGGAGAGCTTCATGCACGCGCATGACGTGAGCTCCCCTTGTAGCACTCGAGGATTTACCCAAGCTACTGTCCTTAGAGCAACAGAATTCAATGATCATCCTGTCCTTACCCGACGGTAACTTCTCAACAGAACTGCAGGCCTTGGGGTCCTCAACCTTGGCGTCCCGCTCAGAAAGCATTTTCAACAAGAGGCGTGACACTTTACTGGTTCTCTTTCCACACCCATCCCCGTGAGTCTCGACAGCTTCACGTGATGCATGATGATGTTGCATGCCGCACACACCCTTCACGTTTTCAGGGGCTTTGAGTCCATGAATGAGAAACTCAGTAGCTTCGTTGACATACACGATGTTCGGGGCCCCGCTTCCCTGTGGAACGCAGATCCTCCGACCGTGGCAGCAATCAGCAATTGTGAATCTCTCCCACTTCATGCAATCAACTATGTTTTTGTACTGTGCCGACTTTCGAAACTTCGGCTTGTCAGGAACCTCGACGATAGTAGTCGCCCCTTTCTTCCGGGCCTCAAAGACTAAATCAATGACCTCCCCCCAGGGGTAATCTACGACGCCTCGGTCCTCATAAAAGCGTTCTCTAGGATCAACATCAAGCCAAGAAGCTCGATTCAGCGCCCCTGCTCCTATGAACAGAACGTTCCGAAGATCCTTGAACGACCATTTAATGATGTCTTTGCAGTACTGGTAGGCGCCGCGTGCATCCGCTTCCGGCACGCAGATGACGTTGACGTCCGGCGGTGCATACGTCTGCCACCAGTTATCCTCTTCCAGACCTACGAGCAACCACACGCGAGGGCTACTGTTTTCGACATCCGAAGCTTTGATCGTCATGGAAAACCCTATAGCCCCGCTGAGCGAGTCACTCCGTGCCTTAAACATCTCTTTCCCGTGCTTGTCTTGGAAAGCGACTTCATGATTACCAGTCCCAGCACGAGTCACCTCGATGAATTCGGGCACGAATGTAGATTGAGGAAAATCTGCTTCTTTTGCGGCGCGCGCAACAGCGACGACGGTAGATTCGAGCGCAGGAATTTCGTTGATATCACCCCCCATGCCTTCAGACCCAGCGCGAAAAACACCCCCATACCCCCCATGGGCGGCGCGGACCACTAAGTCGCACACTTGCCTACAGAGCGCGGGCGAATCGCGAACGCGACAGCGCGAACAGTCGGGCAGCGAGGACGCAGACACGGCAGGCGACGCGGTGCGGTGCACACGCGTCGTCGCCGCCGAGCCCCGTTGGAAGTGATATTGAAACACAGCGCGCTCGACATACCGATCGAATTTCTGAGGTTCCGACGGGATAGGGACCTCATCCTCGATACGATGCCATTGCCCTTCACGCAGAATCCACGTGGACCGCAAATACTTCCCCGGTCGCAAAGCACTGGGGACGCCGCGGAGCATGCGCGGGAACTTCACCACCAAGATCGGATCAGTACTGTCCGTTTCCTGGACACCCTCCTTACTGGACAAACCGGCCCTATACAGCTCCTGGGGCAAGATAGGTGTTTGCGTGTAAGGAAAACATGGAACCTCGTTCTTAAACGAGTAGTGCTGATGACCTTTCTCATCAGCCGATTGTTGGTGTGTAGCCTTCATCATGTCCATGACCTCAACGCTCGAAAGCATCGTGGGAGGCATGATGTTAATTAGCTGACACGCGTGAGCCCAGGAGACGTGGTCTTTAAAGGCCTTCGTATGGATATCGGCCGCCATTTTGGCGGTGACCTCGTAAGCCAGAGACACGTACCCCTCCTGGAACACCTCGTGCATCCACGCAATGCAGATCCCGTGTGAGCGTTCCAAATGGCGCATCGTCGGGTTCTTGCCTGTGCGGACCACGCCGATCATCGTTTGATTGTCATCGTAGAACACGAAATTAGGATCTTTGCCCCCAATCAAACGCCACAATGTGATGGCCGGAATGCCAATACGCGACATCGCATAGTCCGCAGCCACAATTTCCGCTTCGGGAGTAGAGTGGCTGGCGCAACCCTGTCGCTTACTGACACCTGCCAACGGGAACCGTGTGTGCGGTCCCTGAATATGCATGTGAGCCCCCGAAGTAGAACGCAAACTCTCGCCACAACCAGCGTAATCCGCATCCGCATACAACCCTATGGAAGTAGCATCCATGGAATCGCCGACCCATCCGATCATCTTATGACCTTTGGACTGATGGACGTAGCACATCAAATGATGCAGAGCCGCATCCTCTTTCTTGGACCACTTTGTAATGCGTCGCGCAAGATTGTTTATGCTTCGCAGCAAATCAAACCTGCAAATTCTTGCAGCATAGAGCAACTTCATGAGGATGCTCGCCGCATGCGGGGCAAGAGTACCCCTGTCTGCCTCATCGAGTTCCGTTTCCTGTGGGCCCTTAGGAACCGGTGGTGGAGGTAGAAGCCGTCCGCCCTTATCGACAGGCATTGTATGTCCACACCATTGACACCGATGGCTTGCAGCACCTGGATGACACGGTGCCCTAGCCGGGTGATTTTTGGTTTCTTCAACTGGACTGGGAGATGGTACCTTCTTGAATTTGTCCACAGGAAATCCCGTGGTTTCACAGTACTTTTGCACTGTCATTTCGAGATAGGTTTCCATGTCATAAGTGACAGTTCGCACCTTGGTGTTGTCGTGAAGTTTAGCCTCTCCCTTTGAGATTCGACATCCCAAATACAAACCAAGCGGAGTTTCCTCCTCAAGACGAAGTTCCTTGCGAAGCATGTTCCACCCCTTCGGGAGGTTCTCCGCCGGACCGGCGAGCTTCAGGTCGTCGACATAGATGACCAATAGGAGCTTCATTCCTGCATGGAAGTAAAGAGACGGCCATTCCTCACCAACTGGTGCAAAACCCATCTTCTGGACTGCGGTGTGACAATGTTGTTCCCACATTGTACCAGCGTCCGGATGCCCATAGAGTGCTTTCACGAGCCTGCAGACTGGTCTGCGAAATTTCCTCCGGTTCACCGAAGGATGCCAAGCCTCGTCTGGAAGTTCAACCCAGCACGGAGTCCCCGTCAACTTAGCCTGAATGTAGGCCTGGATAGCATCCGCCATCTGAACGTCGTTCCCGGGTAGGCACCCGTAGAAGTCGGCCCAACGAGACGCATCAAAGGTTGCCGGAGAGTTTCCGAGGTCCTGGAACAGCGCCGCCTCCATATTCTGATCTTTGACTTGATCTCCAAGCAGCACACCTCTTCCTTTGAACTTCCTTGCAGGGTCCCCTTCTTTGAGTTGATAGTTCTTCTCATAGATGAGACCATGCACTCTTGCCATGTGCACCTTCGCGTTGGACTTCTTGGCTTCTCTGACCACGTCGTCATACTCCCGCACTTGGCTAAAGTCGAAGACTTCCTGATCCCACAAGCCTTTCCATTCTTTCATGAACGCCTCCATGGCTTTGGGATTCTCGTACATCTCCTTGCGGTTGACTGGACGTGTAACCATGGCGTTGAAGCACGGCGCTGCACATGCGAGCTTCTCTCTGTGTTTCTCTTTGGTTGATGACACACATGGCATGCGAGGAGCTCTCAATCCGAACTCTGCCAATTCACTTGGAAGAGCAGGCAGCACATCGTCCAGAAACATTTCTGTGGCAATCTGCGTCACCTGTTCCTCGCACCATGTCCATCCAGTAGTCGTTCCCGCCCTGAAGTCCAAATCGATCTTCTCCGCAGGCACGACCTTGGGAAGTAGTGCCTCCAACGATGCAACGAGTGCGTCTTTATGCTCTTTGCCTTTCTTCTTCTCCTTGGCCTCCTTCTTGCGAGCCTTCTTGGCCTCCTTCTCTTCGACCTTCTTTATCTTCTTAAGTTCGATCTTCCTTCCTTCGCTTCCGAGCTTGTGCCATTCTTCAGGAGTGAACTTGCCCTTCGGACGTGTGGAGGGTAGCAATCGTCTACCATCACTCCCAATCTTGAACGGAGCCCCCCGCTTGTCGATCTTGCAAGGTTCGCCGTCGTCATTGATGTAGACACGACCGTCGCCGGGAGTACCGAACTTCCAGAACTCGGGTTCCGGTCCGATGAGTCCAGCTTCCTTGAGCTTTGCGATGATGAATGCAGGGTCGGTCTCGTCAATGTCCGGAATGGAACGCCCAGTTGGACCGCGTGATGACGATGCAGGTTCCCCTTTGCCGTCCGGAGGTTCCGAAACGGTTTTGGGGGGAGTACCACGCTTAGTTTCCCTTTTGCTGCTCGGAGGATCCGAAGCAACATCCGGTACTCCTTCGCTCTGTGGTACACTTCCTGCACTGTCGAGAATGGAGTCGCCAATCAATCTGAGGGCTTTGGCATCTTCAGACTCCAATGCTGGTCCGTCGCGAGGTTCACCGGGTTGATCATCTGGAAATTCTGAAAGATCAGGCACAATGTCATCGTTCTCCATGACATAGTCGAGCATTTCCTTCTCCATGGCTTTGACGCGTTCTTGGCGATCAGGTAGGTCACCACCATCATCGCCATTGTCGTCATCATCGTCGTCGTCACCTTCTCCTGGTGGCTTGTCCTTGATTTCTTTTCCTCCGAGATCCTTTCCTTCTTTCAGTCCTTCAAGTGTTCCGTTCATTCTCTCGTACTCGAGCTTGAGCGGAAAGGCAATTTCATCCGGCATGATGACCCGTTCGGTGATGTAGGGAATTTGAAGCTTGCGAGGCACTTTCGCATCATGCGCAAAGTTGGCATTCGCGAACTCCTTCATGTCCCACACACGATACTTTCGTGACCATGTTTGCCCCGCATTAAGGACATATCCTGCGAAAATGCCGGGTATTCCCTTCGGGTCAAACTTTCCACCATATGTTGGTTCGCGGGTCTCGGTCGGTTTGAAGTAAACCTTTGCTCCAAACGGAATCAACTTTCCCGGGAATTCTTTCCCAGACATTCTCTGCCACGCCGACTCACCATCCACATCCTCGGCGTTGAGATTGTGAGTGACGCAATTCAAGGCATAGGGCCAATAGTTCGCAGGTAGCCCTGCATGCAGCAACGACGTGGCCGTAGCAGTGATGACGAACTGGTTGGTCCTTTCCGCCAGAGAGTTGTTCATAGGACGTCCTGGCAACGAGTGATCCAATGGAATTTTGAGCTTGTTCATCGCCGCAATGAACTCATCTGCGCAGTCACTATATGCCAGCCTCACTTTCTTCTTTCCCATGAATCTCTTCATACATCGTACAACTTCTCCTTCTTCTCTGGAGATTGTGGGATATGCTGCAACCACCTTCGTGGCCACGTCGCGGAATACCAGGATTTCACGGAGCTCGTCGTCAAGACCCACCCCCTTATCCGTGGCTTTTCCCATATCCACAAAGTCGAACGTCACCAAGTCACCCCACTCATTGACTTCTCGTTTGAATGCTCCCTTTTGGGTTCTGAAATGCTTCATCTTTGCTCTCACGCATGCATCACAATAGGGATTTCGGAATCGATGGGTACAAAGATGAGCCAAGGTGTTCGCTTCGGCCTTCAAGGTGCCGACCTTCGCCCTTCTATCTGGACCAGATTCGTCACCTTCCACGTCGATCTCCTGCGCGTCGCCCTCAGCCTCAACTGGAAGTTCGGCTTGTGGTTCATCTTCACGAGCTTCATCGCCTTCGACTACTTCGCCGTCTTCTTCTTCGTCAGCTTCGGAAGCTACGTCGGGGATCTCCTCGCCGATGTCGTCAAGACCTGGCACCGCAACATACGTCGAATCGTCGTCGGTATCATCGTCCACCTTGTCCTTGTACTTCTGCACCAAGCGGAACATTTCCATCGCTTCGGGTTCCTCATGGGCTTTGGCTCCTTTGCTTCCCACTCTGACATAGGGGATGTCTCCTTGCACGAAGAATTGTATCCTCTCGCCAGCATCGTTCACCATAAATGGTGGACGTCCCGCGGGCCACACAAAGGAATAGCCGTGAAGCATGCATCTCTTCCCAACTGACAGCACAGAAGGTGTATTCTCCAATACATGTGCTTTGATGGGCTCCTTGAAGGATTTCGTCAAGAATTCCGCCGTCTGGTTGGTCATAGTGACACCATTCGCCGTCTGGAACGATGTAGATTCGCAATCCATTGCAGTGTCGATGCCGTGCTTGGCGACCTTTTCTAGAGAGATAAGGTCATGTCCGCATCCTGTGTCCATGATGAATTTCAGCTTCCTGCGAATAAATTCTGGTTGGACCATACACATGTTCGGGTTCTTCATCAGTTCCTTACGACTCTCATCAACGCTCAAGGCTCTTTCATGAAACTTCCCCTTCTTGTTGTCGAACTTGAACATAATCACCTTCTCGGTTCCTGGAATCCTAACTGGTATGCATCCTCCATCTTTGCCCAGACACATATCTTCCATCAGTCGAGCCCTAGCTCTTGCTTTGTGCTTCTCGTACTCGACCTCCGAGATGTGGTTCTCGTGCTTCAGGTTCGCTTCTGTAAAAAGTCGCGGGGCGAATCCTCTATCTTTGTGTGATCGCCTCGGCTTCGATGACGCGAACTTCGTTCCCCGTTCGAAGGAAACCTTGAGGTCCTTGACGTCTCTGTGATAGGATCCGATCTCATCGTCGGTGGAGCAATCTGACGCCGCGTCGCCATCAATTGACTCGTCGTCAGAATCACCGTCACCATCACCCAGGGATCGAAGAACAGGTACTGCAGGCAGACCTCGAATCGCAATCGCGGGTGCGGCAGGTTCAGGCTTCTTCTTCTTGTCCTTCGCCTTCGCCTTTGCTTTTGCCTTCGCATTCGCGTCGGTTTCCCCGGTTGCGGGCGCTGCCTTAGCCGGGTCATGCTTGAAAGGGCAATTCTCTCGGCTGCAGGATCCGTTCTTGCTCCACTGGAAGCAAGGTCGTTCCGATGGTTTTGATGACGGGCTTCGCGCTCTCTGATTCTTATCATCTCGTGAAGACGGTCGTCCTCTGTCCGTATCTTTGTGACTCCATTTGCAATTCTTTCCTGCATTGCATCCTCCTCCGAAGTGAAATTTGCAACGAATCTTCGCCTTTTCCTTGTCGGTCAGCGATCGTGATGATGAAGGAGATCGGGATCGTTCTTTGCCTTTACCTTTCCCCTTCTTCTTGTCCTTTTCGTGTGCCTTTGCTTTACTCTTTGGGAGTACAGGCGCAGCATCCGCAGCTTCTTTGTCCTTGCCTCTCTCATTCGTCTTCTTCTTGTCCTTGTCTGGCGCGGATGAGGGAGGCCCTTTGGGATCGGTCCTAGCTGGTGCAGCAAGCAGGTCCTTCCCAGCAACCATCTGGTTCAGACCATGTTGTGTCTCGTTGAGGTTCTTCTTCTCTCTTCTCCTCTGCACTGCCCGGTCCATGATCCTCAGCAGCATATCATGTGATCTCTCTGGATCGTCATAGCTCTTGATGTCATAGTAAAGCTTGAGCTCCATGTTCATCTCGGAGGATCCTGATATCTTCTGGTACAAGATGTCGCGGAGGGCATTCGTGGAAGGTACATCTTCAGGTCGAATCCGAGAGATGATCTCTAGCCACGTTGCTTTGAATGCGGCAATCTTGTTGTCCCCAGGATACTGCAGTTTGGTCAGGTAATCGATCGTGTAAACCATGTCAAGGCGATCCCGTGTGCGGAAGCTTTCCATCATCATAGCAATGATCTGTCGTCCCTTCAGAACCTTGTACTCGTTCCCGCGAATGTACGCGTTTGATTTGAGGTTCACTTCCAAGAACAGATCGGCTGCTTGATCTCCAGCATTCCGTAACATGAGAGTCATCGCACTTGCCAGCTTCACGTCGATGCTTCTGAACTTGACATGTCCCGAGTCATTGAGCCCTTCAACATCCGGCATCGGCTTGAAAGACTCTTGCAGCCATTTGATCCAGTCGCTTTGATTGGTATCCGCACACGCGGCCAGGACGTTTGTGGTGACTGCTGCCTGCCAAGCGTCCAAGTGAGTGACCTTGGGAAACGCAGGAATGTTGATCTTGTCGGCTTCTCTTCGGGATATCTTTGGCCCTTCGGTGTAATCAAGTCCATCTTCGGGTCCAGATCCACCGCCACCTCCTCCACCACCACCGTGGGGAGAAGAGTCTGGATTGCCACCACCATCACCTCCTCCACCTCCTTTCTTGATTGGCTTCCAGGATCCGGGGTCTGTTTTGTCTCCGTCCTCTTCTGGTTCGCCTTCCTCCTCGTTCTCTCCCTCTTCACCCTCATTCTCTTGCTCCTGTTCTTCAGCAATTGTACGCCATTGATCTCGTTCACGACGAAGACGAGCTTCGGTGTCTCTCATTCTGCTCATTTCTTCCCGAAGATCATCCATTTGCCTTCGTAAAGCTTCTTGCTGAACAGTTGTCGAAGCGTTTGCGCGAGGATCTTGAGGATGATTGGGAGCATTCGGAGGAATTTCTGAAGCCATTCCAGGCGTGACCTCGCCCGTATGCCGCGAACGCGATGGTTGCCGCACACACTGGTAGGACGTGGACGCCGTAGGTGGATCAGCAAGTAACTGTGAGGTGTGTGGTCTGGTAGCCAAGCCAGGAGGCAAGTCCAGCAAACCTGTCGTGAACATCCTTCCCGGAACCAGGTTGGGAACTGATGGTACTTCTGGAACGAGAACGGGAGGTCCACCAAATAACGATGTCCTTGTAGAAGTCGGTCGGCTTTCTGCCACTGGAATAGGTGGTCCTCCGAACAACGATGGCCTCGTGGGAAGAGCCGGGGGACCCGAACCCTCCTTTGAGGCATCTCCACCCTGGGAATGAGCCGGCGAAGCCGAACCCACCCCAGGAATGGTGTTCTGGACCCATGTCTTGAACCTCGATTCCGTCGTAGATGACATTGGCACATCACGATCAACTTCTTCCGGACTGCTGTAAGCTTGGGTTATTCCTGAACGGGATTGAACGCTTTGTGGACGCGAATTATGCACACCTACCCTAGGCACTGAAGAAACATTATCCCACTCAGACGTTCCGGCTGACGTAGGTCGGTTGTACGTTTGAACCTGTCTCGCAGCATCCAATTCCGATGTCAGTCGTCGATTGACGTCCTCATGAGATTGGCATTCCGCTCGTACCCTTTGCAGCTCCTCATGGATGCTAGGCAACGAAGCATGTTGGCCTTCCAATCGCTGCTCCATTTCGTGCACAGCTTGTCTCAAAGCAGCTGCTCTTTCTTCTTCTTCGTGGTACTGAACGATGACGCCATGAATGTTCACGTTCAAGAGCCTGGTCTGATCGCGTTCATCCTGCAATGCCACGCTCTCATGATGAGCATATTCTCGCATCTCGCTCTTCTGCTTCTCGGATGCTTCACGTGCAAACTCGGAGGTTCGCAGCTGATCTTCCATCTGGGCCACAATGATTTCGGCTTGTTGTAGATCGGCTCGCCTTCTCAGATTTTCATGTGCTCGAATGTTCAGCTCCTCTGTAAGTCGCTGATATTCTCGAGCTATCGTGTTTCCTTCACCATGGGCCGCTTCTTCCACGTTGACCATGTACTGCGCCATCTCGCGTTGCTGGTGCATCAACTGCTCCTGAGTCATCGTCGCTTGGTGATGATTGTCGGCAGCATGTTGCTCCAGCGTTGCGATCGTGGCACCAACGACTTGCTCACGTTCAGCGAGTGTAGCTTCGTGACGTTGATGGATATGAGCAGCCAGTTGCGCGTTCTGATCACGTTCGCGTTCTAGCTGCTCGATCCTGAGTGATGCCCCATAGTCTTCCTGTTGCATCTCCTCGATCTTCAGTCGCAACATGGCAATGACCTCTCCCATTTCCCGCCTTTCGCCTTCTTCCCGGATTCGTTCCGCTAGAGGGTTAGCAGACTCAACCGGGGGACCCGAATCAAGCCCGCTCCTACCGCCAGCCGGAGGTTCCGAACTGGGGAGGCCGGTACCCAAAAGAGGGCCACCGTACCCTCTTCGCGGTGACGTTTCCGGTCGTCCGGCGTCCGGCGAGGATCGTGGAGAGATTCGTGGAGAAGTGCCTCTTCTTCGTCGTGGAGTACTTGGAGTGTTGGATCTCTTTGATGTTCGTTCCGATGATTGTCTGGAAGTGGATCTGAGGCGTGAAACTTGACTCATCTTCGAGTTTCCATCTTCACGCAGTACGCTCAAACCACTTCTGGTTCGTGCGGGTGCCTTCGCAACCGCGACCAGCTCAACGGCATCATCTGATGATGTAACCGCATCTGTGTCGGCGCAGCCTGTGCTTTCGCCCAATGCAGGTGCAGCAATAGCATCACCATCACCGAAGGTCATGGTTGTGTCGGCACTCGACGACGAGGTTGGCAGTGCCATAGCTCAGCCCGTACAGTAGTCGCAAGTCGCAACCGCTATACGGCTGATAACCTGCGTGAGGTCGGGTAGTTGCTTGCACTACGCTTTGGCTCCTCACCAGCCAAATGGTCTCGCACTTGTTTTCTGCACTGATGTTCGCCTTCAGTCTCCGTCTCGTGCACCCGGGCGGTTTCCAGTTACGCTATTGCGCTTACTTCCAACCTATGAGTGACCTACACTCTAGGGATTACTTGAGCCAACATGGTGAACAGGCCACGGCGTTCTAAGGTGGTTTCCCCGATGTGCGGCGGAGCCGACACAAAGGGGTTCCCAAAATGTGCTGTGGTTCGGGGATCATTCACATGTAGGGTTTAGGGTCCAGGGTTCCAGGGTTTAGGGTTTAGGGTCCAGGGTTTGGAGTCCTGGGTTTAGGGTTTAGGGTCCAGGGTTTAGGGTCCAGGGGTTTGGGGTTGAGGGTGCGTGGTTTGAGATCTATATAGGTGTTACTGAGTGAGAAAGATTTGGGGTCTAGGTTTCGGGTTTCGGTTTAGATTTTTGGGTTTCTGCTCCGGTCACTTAACCCTGCACACGAAGCCAGACCCCCAAACTTGCAACCCCTCAACACCCTAAACCCTAAACCCTAAGCCGAAAACCACGGACCCTTGAACTAGCCCTAAACCCTAAACCCTAAACCCTAAACCCGAAACCCTAATCCCTAAACCCAAACCCCGAACCCTAAACCTCCTGCCCTTTTCCTACACCTTCTTTTCAGGCCCCGGCCGGGACCGAATTGTGGCAGGGCTACGGGCTCCACCACCACCGCCTCCCCAAGCTGGTGTCGGATAGGGCTCTTTGGGGCTTCTTGGGGCAAGGCTTGAGGGCTTAAGCGCTTAAGGGGCAAGGCTTAGGGGCTTGAGGGCTTAAGAACCCTTAAGGGCTTCAAGGCTTAAGGAGGGCTTAAGGCGTGAGGGCTTTGTGGCAGGTTCGGGCTTCAAGCGCCAGTGACCTGCATCGGTTGAAGGCTTCGAAGGGTTTAGGTTTGGGGTTTGGGGTTTAGGGTTTAGGGTTTAGGGCTTAGGGTTTAGGGCGTAGGGCCTTGGGATTAGGGCTTAGGGCTTGGCCACCCTGGAGCTAAAAAAACCCTCAGCCCGCCTCGGTCTTCTTCGTGAGATCCAGGCCGAGGCGGCCACTGGCGCCCGCGACGCCCCAGGTGAAGACGCGGCCTTAGCTCGGCTGAGGGTTTAGGGTTTAGGGTTTGAGGTTTAGGGTTTAGGGTTTAGGATTTAGGGTTTAGGGTTCGGGGTTTAGGGTTTAGGGTTTAGGATTTAGGGTTTAGGGTTCGGGGTAATTCGGGTTGGCATGTTCCCCTTATGCTAAAGAGTGTTTGATAGGGATCAGAATCGTTGGTACTATAATCCCTATTAAGGACTGTTGGTATAAGGGGAACATTCCCAGGTTCGAGGATTTTGGGCCTAGGGTTTCAGGGCTTTGTGGTGTTAGGGTTTTAGGGTCTCAGGATTTAGGGTTTAGGGTTGTTAGTGGGCATGCAGCAAGGGTGCACTTATCAAGAAGTGTACCAAGTTTTGAGCGTATCCTGCGCAAGGATGACACGCTTGCAGGATCATTCGCACTATCCGGACGATATCGGGCTCAAGAATGAGCACGCGCAAATCGAGAAGTGCCTCTTGGGTGGGGTGGGATATTCAGGGTGTTTTCGGGGGTTGGACCCCGGGGATAGCCTGGTACCCTAGTCCTGTCCTTGACCTCCCCTCCCTGTAGTCCTGAACCCAGGTTGCTTGGGGGGAGTTCTTTTGACTTTTGAGTTCCGGGTCGGAGATGTCTTGTTGATGATGGCTTCCTCGAATTATGATTCTCTCGATGATGTCCCCTTTAGCATTCGCCAGCAGTTAGCATCACCTACACCATCACACTTCAGCAATGTCTCTGATTCGGGCCATAACCTTTCACAGGTTATGAGCCCAACGGGCGCATATCCGCAAACACACATCACCTCATCAGCACAGCAGCAGCAGCAGCAGCAACATGCCGATGCAGAAGCTCCAGCTATCTTGTTTCGATCGATGGCACAACTACGAATCCCAAGTGAGATCTTGCATAGTCTGCAGCATCTAGCCAATGTCAATCTTGGAGGCCTACAAGATTTGGACACCCTGAGGCAGGGCATGGGTATGTTGGCACAAGAGCTCAACGTTCGAACGGAAAGTTTGTCCAAAGCAGTGACAGCGGTGGCGGATCTTTCCTCGATGGTGAGAGATGGGGCGATGGTCTTGGAGGGTCAAGTGAAGGACGCTTCCGATGAGAGGCAATGTCTGGTGGCCCAGATGAACCGTGTGTGGAAGAATCAAGAGGATTTCTCTGCACGCCTATTGGCACTTGAAGGTGCTGCATCGCGACTGGAAGAAAGCAGCATGCAACAGCAGGCTGCGCTCCAGGAACTTGATCTTAAGCTGGGTGGCCTGAACCTGGCGTTCGACCAGGCCAGGGAGGCCGTTCAGCAGTTGCAGGATGAGGACCCTGCAAGCCTCGAGTCTGCAGTGGGGACGATGCGCTCACAAACTGCACTCCTGAGTACAACTATGACACGTCTGGAAGCCTTGTCGCATGATGTGGAACTGGCAAACAGGCGAGTTGCCCAACAGGAAGCTGCGTCTAAGAAGGACCTCGAGCAGTTGGCGTCAGTGACGGATGCCACAGTGAAGCTTGAGGCCAGATGCGAGCAGATAGAAAGGGCGTTGGAGGAGCGAGGCCAGCTGATGGCCCCAGTTCCTGAGCGGACTGTGCGATTCCAACAGACTTCGAAGCCGCCTGAGGTGGCCAAGCCTACGACTTCCTGGCAACCTCTTCCAGGAACTGAAGGGACCCAGGTGCAGAGATTTGAGATGTCTCCCCAATCTTTACAGCAGCCTGCCATCGACGAGTGGTACACTGCTGAGGAGGAGGGGGAGGGGCCGGCTAGCTGGGACTTTTCTTGGAAACCACCTGGCTTGTTTCAGCCTCAGTCATTGGGTCGGGACATGCTTTTGAAAAGGTGCCCGCTGGACAGTGGAAGATGCTTAAAGATTGCCCGGTCCTGAAGCTGAACTCTGACGAACCTTGGGAAAGAGGTTTGGTTTTGAGACAGTGGGAAAATGAGACAGGAGCAATTGCAGCTGTGGTGGCTTCTTCCTTTGGTGCTTTCTTCAGACGACGGATGAAGGAGGCCTTGGATCGCTATCAACAGCGCCAGAGTAGCGGTGTGGAAGAGGATGTCCCGAGCATCCCACCAGAAGAAAGAGAATATGAGACTCGTTTGGGAGTCATGCTCATCAAGGTACTGCCTGCATCCATCAGACAACCGGTGATGGAGCGCACAACAAGCTTGGAGGAGCCGTTGTCCACCCTCTTGCTTTTGGAGTCGGTGATCGAGCGGTTCTCGCCCGGTGGCACATCTGAGATGACATCATTGTTGCAGTATCAGCGGTGTCTTCCGACGGCAAATTCTTATAAGGAGCTCCTGGAAATCTTGCGGAAGTTTGATTTGGCACGAACTCGGACGACGTATTTGCAGTTGCCTGGGCTACCAGCCCATGAGGTCATCAAATCTCTCGATGGTCTGACTCGGACGTTGGAAAGAAAAAATCCCGCGTTGGCCATGAGATTGAACTTGATTCGGATGACGCCTGAGGTAATGGTACCATCGGAGACTGGGGTTCAGAGGATGCTCACTACGTTGGTGCAAGAGGGCCGACGACTGCAAGCTGAGGACGAGATCTCCAAGAGCAAGTCAAATCAGGTGTACATTGAGGACTCTCAAGCTTCCCAGGCCGCAGGACGACATGCCGGAAAAGGAAAGGGGCGAAGTCCAAAGGACACTGTGTGCAAGTTCCACATGATGGAGCGCGGGTGCATGAAGGGTGAGGCGTGTGAATATTCACACGCGGCGCCCAAAGCTGCCAAGGGCAAAGGCAAGGGCGATGGCAAGAGCAAAACGGATCAGTCAAGGCAGACCCCCAAACCTAAGCCTAAAGCTGAAGCCAAGGCGGAAGCCAAAGCGGCAGCAGACACCTCCGCACAATCGACAGCTACAAACCCCTCAAAACTTAAACCGAAGGCCAAAGCGAAAGCAGAGGCAAAAGCAGCAGCAGCTAGACCGTTAGTTGGTGCTGGGGCGAGAGCGTCGGCAGTGCGATCTTGCGCAATGGCTGTGCGAGAGTCGTTTGAAGATGAGGGCTCTGAGGCTGATCGTTCGGAAGTGTTGTCGTACATCACCGACCAGTCGATAGCATTGACTTCCGACGAAACTTTCTCGGCACGTTCGAGGTCTGAACAGGGAATTGAGGATGAGAATGAGTCTGATGTGCATCCTTTAGCTGGCGTAGATCAGGAAGGGCGTGAGAACATCACTCCTGTTCGACATCCGCTATGGTATCTTGTGATGTCACCTGAGGAGTTCCTACAGTGGCAACACAATTCGTCATGGATCTGCACTCGGGCATGCGATCAGTTCCGAAGGGTGAATAGTCCAACTGCCATTGCTATCGGCATCTGGTTTACTCTGGCATGGGAAGGCTATCCTGAAGCAATCTCGGATGTGGAGGTTGGAGAGGAACAAATCATCCTCCAAGCCCGCCGGGTGTTGGTGATGCATGAGGATGGCGTAGCAAGACAAGGCTATGTGGTGTGGGTGATGGATACCGATAGTGGACAAGAGCAATTCTTGGCACTGTCAGAGTGGGAAACGGCGCCTGTCGTGAGACCCTGGAATGCACCGTACCCTGCAGAGAGCAGGCCAGAGCTAGTGCCTGAACTATCCAAGGCTGCTCCCCCGAAGAAATCTCCAACTACCTCACCGCCGCCATCACTTGGACCTTCTACGGTAACTCAGCCAAAGCAGGCTTCAGGAGGAGATGAGTCCTCTTATCGTACTCCTCCTAGGAAGAGGCCCCCAGATTTTTCCCAGAGGCCAAGCGCGTCTTCCAGTGGGCCACCAGTGAGCAAACAACTCCCAGTGGTTCCTCAGCCCAAACCTCCCCCAGCGAGAAAAGCACCTCCCAATATCCCTAAGCAAGCGCCACCAGTGAAGCAGACATCAGATGTTCAACGTGGACCGGCTGCTCATCATGCAAGGGAAGCGAAGGAGGACAGTGTGGAATTCGGTAGGGTTCTGGTGGATTCTGGAGCCAATGAAATTATCAGACCTTTCCAGAATAACATCTGCAGGAAAAAGTCCATTCCGATGAGCGTGGTATTGGCTTCAGGCGAGACTGTCAATGGTTTCCGGACCAAGGATGGCGAAGTGGTACTGAATGCGTCGGGCAGTGAGTGGATTCTGGGGGTCGTGAGGATCATAGAGATTGGAGGTAAATTTTCATGGTCCAGTCAAGAAGCCGTGATAGAGTACCCGTACATGGGGCAAACGCAGAAGGTACGATGCTCTGTGCTGAATGGACTCCCGTATCTTGGTTGGTCTCAGTTCTCTCAGATCCGGAAGGTTCTGTCGAAACACTGGCAGGACAATGGCTTCAGGATGAAGGCAGCGGCGGTTGCAGCAGGTGAGCGAGAGAACCTGCACATCAAGCTGGAGGACCTGGTAGAGTGGACGAGTCTGGAAGCTGAAGCCCATGAGGTACGTTGTGAGGAGAAGGGCTATGAAAGCCTTCTTCTCAAGGACAAGCTCACGAGGGAAGATATTCAGCAGGCGTTTGATTTGGCAGCCTTGACTTCTACGAGGACTTCTACGAGGACTCAGCGAGCCAAGGTAATGTGTGATGGGACTGAGGGATCCAAGGTGAGAGCTTGGATCTTTGGAGGCTATGCTCACGGAGGGATGAGTGGTGTCACGAAGGTCACAAAGCAACACCCTACACTTGCCAAACTGTTGGCAAGGTACTTCAGACAGGAAATGCCCGATGCTAGATTTGGATCTATCGCCGTGTTGGATTCGGTGGCGTTGGAGCCCCATCGAGACAACAACTCCAAGGACTACCTGACGTACATCACCACTTTCACGGACTATGATGGGGGTGAGTTGTGGGTCCAGGATGAGTCGGGAGAGGACTTCCGCTTGATCAAGTCGGATGAAGATCCTGTGCGTGGGACGAAGATATCAATCAAGGAGGGGGTGTACGCTTTTGATGGACGGCGCTGGCATGGAACGGAACCCTTCGATGGCCGACGGCTGGTAGCAGCAGCATACACTCCGAGAAATTATAAATGCTGGACCGAGGAGTTGAGGATGGAACTGTCAGAGCTTGGGTTCCCAATCGCTGAGACTGGTGACCTCGAACGGTCCCAGACGCTGGAGGGTAAGAGCTTAGTCGCGGTTGCATCTAAGACTCTTGCTCAGGAGGACGTGAGCCGGAAGATGATAGCAGCGTTCCAAGCTACAGCAGTCCCATTTGGGGAGTGCTTACTGGATTCGAAGGGCTGGAACACGCTGGAGGAGCGCCGAGCACTGCACACACACAGCTTCCAGAGCCCCACCACAGCATGCAATCAAGGCCCCGTCCTCACAGGGTCAAATCTCACACACATCAGCTCCGCAGCAGAAGTGATTGATGTTGATGATGATGGTGATGTTGAGGGTCTGGGGGAGTCAGAGGCCGTAGATAAGTCTCACACCGAGATACTTGAGCCATGGGATTTGGAAAAGTATACGCCTGCCACAGAGGAAGATGCTGCCTTGTGTGATTTGTGGAAGCATTGTCGTGAGGGCTTGTATTGTAAGACCGATGAGGCATGTTTGAGAGGTCGTGGACATCGCAGGCCACACCGAAAGATAGCCGCTCAGGACATCCAAGATGGCGTAATATCTCTTGATCTGTCGGGTCCGCATCGGAAGTCGTATGCTGGAAACAAGTATGCTGTTGTGGCGTGTGTACACTTGAAAGGTCCGCAGAATTTGTCTTTTGTCCGACCTGTGCCGAATAAGGAGGCGAAAACGGTAGCGGATGCTGTGCGGGATATCTTGTACCAGTTGTTGTCTATGACTGGAGGTGAACAAGTGACGTTTCGCATACATTCGGATCAGGGCAAAGAGTTCGTGGCCAAGTTGACACAGGACGCTTTGAAGCCTTTCAATCACTTCAGGACTTTTTCTGTGCCGTACTCACATGCCAGCAATGGTAGGGTGGAGGCTACAATTGACGCTCTCAAGAGTTCTACAGCGACGTTTCTGCTTGGGGGTGGTTTGGATGTACAGTTTTGGGATATGGTCATGGTGCATAGCGCAAAACTTCAACGGATGCGTGCTTTGAACATCCCAATTCCAAAGGATCTTCCTGTGCCTGGAGATTATGTTTTGTGCAGATTGCCGGCAGATCTACTTCCAGATTTAACCGACAGGACAGAACGCGGAATCTTCATGGGCCTCACTGAGCATACCGCAAATGGTTCAAAGGTGCTAGTGGAAAGAGGTGGACGCTTGGTGATAAGGGAGGTAAGGCTACCTATCTTGCTGAATCGTGTGAGTGAAAGATGGAGAGTGGCCACACATCCGCGCTCAGAGGAGTCGATATGGGTCTCTACACGGGGCAAAGTTGCGTGGGATGCGCCACCTGCCTCTGAAGTGTTGACGCTTGAGGAACGCCGGGGAGTAGACGTGAGAGACCCGGAGAGTATTCCTGAAAGACTTGCGGAGCTGCTGGACAAGAAGAGGGATGCTGAAAGCGTGCGGGAGATTTTCAACCTTTTTTCGCATGGGGTTTTGCACAAAGGACCGGACGCGGCCGTTGCTAGTATGGTGAACAATCCAACAGCAGATGAACATCCTGAGAAGCATGTTGCGGTTGAAGATCAGCAAGCTGATGCCCCAGACTACCCAACTTCGTCAAAGAAGAACAGATACACCGTGATGTCGTATGGTGAGGAACAGTTGGCCAATCGAGTGGAACAAGAGCTGATTGAGGCTAGCATAGCACCAGCGCAAGCTGAGGTTGTAGGTCTTGAGGGCTTCTATGGGGAAAACAGAGAGGCGTGGAAAATGTCGCTGGAGAAGGAGGATGCCAAGATGGATGGAGCTCTAGAAGAGGCTCTACCTGAAGAGCTGAGGTCCAAGTTGGGGCTGCCTCCGGATGCGCCATTGCCAAAGCCTATACCCAGCAAAGTCGTGTGTACCCTGAAGCCTAACATCGACGGTTCCTCGGAGAAGCTTGAAAAAAGTCGCTTGTGCGCCTGCGGAAACTTTGAGCAAGGAGTGGACGATAATGGGGAACCCTGGAGTTCACCTAATATTCCACCAGAAATCGTGAGATGTTTTACTTCTCTGGCAGCGAGCAATGTCACGTGGACACTTGGCAGTCTGGATGTTGAGGCGGCATTTCTGAACGCGGAAATCACATCAGGAGACCCGGTTATTATCATGCCCCCGAAAGTCATGAAGGACTTGGGTATGGTGCGCCCTCGAACCTTGTGGATTGCCAGAAGATTGATCTACGGCCTTCGCCGAGGACCGACAGAATGGGAGCGCGAAAGAGACCATAAGGTTGATCATGCAAAGCTGGAGGCAAAGGATGGTGATCGTCATGGCGCTCTACACTTGAAGCCGTTAAGCTTGGCTGCCGGACTATGGAAGGTGACCAACTCTAAGGGAGAAACGCTGGGAGCCTTTTGTTGCTATGTTGACGACGGCTTGGTGGTTGGGGATGCGGAAATCATCAGACGGGTGATGGCTTTTGTGAAGAGTCTATGGGCAGTAAAGGGGCAAGG
The DNA here is from genome assembly GCA_905221605.1 of Symbiodinium natans. Classification (NCBI taxonomy): domain Eukaryota; class Dinophyceae; order Suessiales; family Symbiodiniaceae; genus Symbiodinium; species Symbiodinium natans. The sequence goes on along the minus strand of CAJNDS010002205.1, from coordinate 100,852 downwards.
AGTCTTGAACAAGGAGGGCGCTGGGGTCGAGCAGGGCATCCAAGTTGATGAAGACATGGTGCTACTGCCAAAGACTGAGTTGCGCTTCTTGGGGGTAGAGATTGAGGTGGATGGAGCCAATCTAGCGTTGCATCAGCACAAGTATATGGCATGTGAGTTGCGAAAGCGCGGATGGTTGGACCTCAAAGGCAGTGACTGCCTACCTACGCCTAAGGAGGGCTTACTGGCTCCGCCACTCAGAGACGAGACGTTTGAGCAAACCAAACTTCGCGCTCAGAAGGAGGTGGGGACGCTCATGTGGATAAGTTTGCGCAGCAGACCTGATGTGGCGGCTTGCCTTGGGATAGCGGCTACCTTGGTGGCTACACATCCTGAGGAGAGTGTGAGATTGACGCGTGGAATTTGGCGCTTTCTGAGGGCAACTTGGGATGTTCGCTTGATGTTTCGCGCAAAACATGAAGAGACCCCGTCGCAGGTTGTGAGGATGACTGCTGATGCGAGTTTCGCACCAGGCGGAGCACGCAGCAGGACCGGTTATGCAATTTTTATGGGAGACCATTTGATTAGCTGGCGCTCGCAAAGGCAAGCGCTTGTTGCTTGGTCAGCGACGGAAGCAGAGCTGGAAGCCACCGCCACAGTTGTTCAAGATGGAGCCAAATTCCAGGAGACTCTTTCAGAACTAGTGGGTCACAAGTTGGAGCTTTTGTTGCAGAACGATAACTCTGGAGGGCTAACCTTGTTGACGCGGCAGAGGTTTTTCACACAAGACATGCGTACAAGGCACTTCGCGGTGAGGTGTGCATATGTCAGGGACCAGATAGCCGTGCTCAACATCGTATTGGAGCATAAGGGCACGGATACTCTTGAAGCGGATGCTCTCACAAAGGTGTTGTCCAAGGAGAAGTTGCGACAAGGCAGGCTTGGACTGCGACTCTTGAAGAAGTGACTGTAGCCGAGACACGCATGCACTACGTACCAACCAAAGGTGACAAGTACGAGATCTTTCAAGAAGTGTAGTACTTGTCTGAATTCGATATCCCTTGCTTTTGAGAGTTTTGTGAAGGTGGCCAATCAGTAGAGGTAGCCATGTTTCTCAGGTAGGGGTGCTGTTGACTCGCGCGTGGACCGTCCACTGACCAGGCCCCATTGGCTCATGGTCCACGGCCCATGGATGTGGCTTCTCAGCTGACTTTAAAGGCCTACTCCCCTTTGGCCCATGCTCCCACTCTCCATTCCCTTGACCTACCCCTCATGGACCCAGCTCCCTCATGGACCCATGGCTCCTGGCCCCATGGCTCCCCTCCGCCCCTACCCCCACCACCCACGCACCCGCTCCCCGCCCATCCGCCCTTCCCGCTCCGCATACATTCCCCTTGCCCAAGCCCCCCACGCACCCCGCCATGCTTTTCATGGACCTATGGCTCCTGGTCCTATTCTTCATCCCTTGAGCTGCTCCACCCCCACCCGCAACTCCCACCCCCACCCCGCACGCACCCTGCCCCGCCGCCCGTGCTTGTCACGGGCCCCTTGCTCCTGGCGTCACCCCACCCCCAACACCCCACCCTTTCCACACTTCCAACCCCCACCCCCACCACCCACGCACCCCGCCCCCCCACTGGACCCATGGCTCCTGGCCCCATTGGTGTTGGTCACATTCTTCATTACTCGACCTGCATGGCTGCCAACGCTGGTCCTATGTATGGCCCCTGCTCCACCCCAACCCCCAACCCCCACCCCCATACCGTGCCACCCCCAACCCCCAACCCCCACCCCCACCCACCCACACTTCCAACCCCTACCCCCACCCCCCACGCACCCCGCCCCCCACTGAACCCATGGCTCCTGGCCCGTGGCTTTTCAGCTGACTTTAAAGGGCCCCAGTGCATGCCCGGGCCCTCCGCCCGCTCCGCCCTCCGCCCTTCCAGCTCCGCCCACTCTCCTCTGGCCCATGCTCCCACTCTCCATCCCCTTGACCTACCCCTCATGGACCCATGGGTTCTGGCCCCACGGCTCCCCTCCGCCCTTACCCCCACCACCCACGCACCCGCTCCCCGCCCGTGCTTGTCATGGGCCCCCCTTGCTCCTGGCGTCATCCGCCCACTCTCCTCTGGCCCATGCTCCCACTCTCCATCCCCTTCACCTACCCCTCATGGACCCATCCGCCCTTCCCGCTCCGCATACTTTCCCCTTGCCCAAGCCCCCCACGCACCCCGCCATGCTTTTCATGGACCCATGGCTCCTGGTCCCATTCTTCATCCCTTGAGCTGCTCCACTCCCACCCGCAACCCCCACCCCCACCCCGCACGCACCCTGCCGCCCCGTCATGGCTCCACCCCCACCCCCAACCCCCACCCCCACACACCCCACCCTTTCCACACTTCCAACCCCCACCCCCACTGGACCCATGGCTCCTGGCCCCATTGGCTCCTGGTCCCATTCTTCATGAGAGTAGATGTGATATGCTGCTTTTGATGCCCGAAGGTATGTGCTAGATCTTTGTTGCACAATGCTCCAGCAAGGAGGAGTGTTAGTGGGCATGCAGCAAGGGTGCACTTATCAAGAAGTGTACCAAGTTTTGAGCGTATCCTGCGCAAGGATGACACGCTTGCAGGATCATTCGCACTATCCGGACGATATCGGGCTCAAGAATGAGCACGCGCAAATCGAGAAGTGCCTCTTGGGTGGGGTGGGATATTCAGGGTGTTTTCGGGGGTTGGACCCCGGGGATAGCCTGGTACCCTAGTCCTGTCCTTGACCTCCCCTCCCTGTAGTCCTGAACCCAGGTTGTTTGGGGGGAGTTCTTTTGACTTTTGAGTTCCGGGTCGGAGATGTCTTGTTGATGATGGCTTCCTCGAATTATGATTCTCTCGATGATGTCCCCTTTAGCATTCGCCAGCAGTTAGCATCACCTACACCATCACACTTCAGCAATGTCTCTGATTCGGGCCATAACCTTTCACAAGGGTTTAGGGTTTAGGGTTTAGGGTTTCGGGTTTCAGGATTTAGGGTTTCAGGGGTTTAGGAGTTAGGGTCTTAGGGCTTCAGGGCTTCAACAATCCGGAGTCTGGATTTTCGAAGTTTGGGGATTTGGTTCATGGGTTTAGGACTTAGAATTTCAGGTTTCGGCGTGGAGGTATAGGACTTCGGGCTTCCGACTCGAGAGTTGGGGCGTGTAGGATTTGAGGGCTCAATTTTGAGCTGGAAGGGATTAGGGTTTAGGGTTCAGGGTTCAGGGTTTAGGGTTTAGGGTTTAGGGTTTAGGGTTTCGGGTCTTTGGGGTGGCCAGCCCGAACTCCCAAACTGAATCGCAACCTGCTGGCGAGGTCCTTGTCCAAAGCGCAGGGAGCGGTTTAGGGTTGAGGGTGTAATCCCTAAACGCTAAACCTTACGGAGAGCATGGGGTTTGAGGTTAGGGCTTGAGCCCTGAACACTAAGCTTCGCCACAAAAAGTCTGACTTCGGCCAAAGAATATTCTTTTGACCGCCATCCTGCACAGGCAAGCGGCCGCATGCAGTCACCGCAGTGCTGTGAAAGCGGCCGCAGGACAAATGCCTGAGCACGCCACATTTCGCATGTTCCAGCACCCAAAGCACAATCGCCAAACTCCTGGCACGCAAAGGCATGGGTCTTCAATGCACCTAAACTCCGGAGTCTATGTAGACATAAGGCATAAGAGTCCAAACCCTGAACCCTAAACCCTACACCCTATACCCTACTCCCTCAACCCTAAACCCTAAACCCTAACCCCTCAACCCTAAACCCTAAACCCTAAACCCTAAACCCTAAACCCTAAACCCTAAACCCTAAACCCTAAACCCTAAACCCTAAACCCTAAACCCTAAACCCTAAGCCCTAAGCCCTAAGCCCTAAGCCCTACCCAACCCAAGAGCTTGGCCCCGATCTTGATTCCATGCCAAAAACAAAAACGGAGGCCCAGGCGTGACCAGCGTGGTGCCGGGGAGCTGCACCTCCATGGGCTCTCTGTTTAGGGTCTCAGGGTCTTAGGGGGCTTAGGGTTTGGGATTTCGGATTGAGGGTTTAGGGCTTAGGAAGGTTTAGGGTTTAGGGCTCAACATCCTCAACTCAAGAAGACTTTCATAAAATTCGACAACTGAGCACGATGCCGCGGCAAACAGGCCAGTACGGTAGTTTCCGAAGAATAAGGGTACCCTTTTTGGGGGGTCCCCTTAAGGGGATGCTGCTCTATTTGGGGTAAAAGGGGTGCCCCCCTACTTTCGGAAACCCCCATACCGCCACGTCACGGCTTGCGCCAAATCTTGCTGGGTGGTCACAGCCAGGGGCTGTCCTACTACAACTCGGATACCGAATCCTGAACTCCGAAACCGCCAGCGCAACCCTATAGCCACCCTAAACCCTAAACCCTAAACCAAAACCCCTAAACCCTAAACCCTAAACCCTAACCCTAAACCCCTCCCCTCCCACAACGGGCACCAACTTCGGGGTCTGCTGCTCGGTGCCGGCCCCATAGCCCAGCCTCTCGAATCTAGATCTTAGCTGGTATGGAAGTAAGGACTTAGGGCTTGGGAATTGGGGTTTAGGGTTTAGGGTTTGGGGTTTAGGGTTTAGGGTTTAGGGTTTAGGGTTTAGGGTTTAGGATTGAAGGTTTAGAAGTGCCCTATATCCACCCTGTGTAGCCCTTACATTTCCCATTTCAGGCTTGGGGCTTAAGTGCCCTATACCTTGGGATGTTCCCCGGCAATTTAAGGGGGAACATCCCAACCTATATCCACCTTATGTGGCCCTCACATTCCTCCACTTCCCTACTAAGAACCAGCAAGTGGAGCTTAGGGGCGAAGAATTCAGCATTCGGGGTTTTCGAATGCTTGGAGGGTTTTGAGAACTTTCTGTCGGGCTTAGGATTAGGGATCAGGGTTTCGGGTTCAGGGTTAAGGTTATGGGGGCATTTTCGGATCTTGCAGTGAACTTAAGGATCCTGCTTCTTACTGGTTCTTTGCGGAGACTTCGGGAACCGGGTACTTCCCTGATTGCCCCCCCTATATAAGCCCCTAAACACCAAACCCTTCACCCGAATCCCGACACCCCAGACCCGACACCCGAAACCCCAAACCCTGAACCGCAAACCCTCAACCCAAAACCCTAAACCCGACACCCCAACACGGAAACCCCTAACGCGAAACACCAAACCCCAAGTCCTACACCCAAAACTCGACACCCTTAACCCCACACCCTAAACCCCAAAACCAGACCCGAAACCCTAAACCCCAAGCCCCAAAACCCGAAACCTAAACCCCCAAACCCCAAACACTAAACCCTAAACCCGAAAACCTAAACCCTAAACCCCAAACCCTAAACCCTCAACCCCAAACTCTGAACCCTAAACCCTAAACCCTAAACCCTAAGCCTAGGCTGCCACCAGGGAGCTGGTAGTTGGTCGCGCGGCCCCAGGTGTAGAGCTCGCTGTGCTCGCGGGGGTCGGCGGGCTCCTGGGTGCGGTCTAGACTTTGGGGTTTAGGGTTTAGGGTTTAGGGTTTAGGATTTAGGGTTTAGGGTTTAGGGTTTGGGGTTTGGGGGTTTAGGGTTTGGGGGTTTAGGGTCTAGGGTGCACGGTTGAGGTTTAGGACTGGTTAGGCCGTTAACGTCTAGGGTCTCAACTCGCAGGGCTTACGCTTTAGGAGTTTGTGGGTGGCAGCGCGGACGAAATCATCGTGCGGGGAGGCACGCAACAGGGAAAGGATGCGCTGGTACAAGGGACGTATACGGACGTGCACGCGACAGGGAATGGACGCGCTGGGAACACGCACGTAGTCATCGCATGGGCATGCACGCAACACAGCTCCCACCCCCCACAAGCCCTCCGCTTTTTTTAAAGCCGCGCAAGCTTGCTTCACAGCCTATGAATCTTTTTGAAGCCCATCATGCTAAGCTTCTCGGCTCGGGTCACATGTTTCTTTTGGTAGGGGGTCAACCGGGTTCGAGGCCAAACAGGTTCTCTGTTCAACTGGACCCCCTCCGGACGCTGTAGTTCTTGCTTTTGCACATGGTGTCTCAATACTGAGCCTGGGAAGCCGCACTTCGGCACCCATTCACAGATGCAATGACGATGGCGATATGTCAGAGACCCGTGCATTCAGGTTGTCCTCGGTGCACTCACTGGCCTTCACGGATCTGGTATGGTATTTGCATGGCATTCTGCTACTGGATGTTTTTGGAGACGCCTTTGCCACTTGATGAGCTGGTTGCGCAAACGCAGTTAGCCCCACGGTTGGGAGATACACGAGTGACACCTTCAAGCATCCTCACTGCAGGTCCGCTCTTCTTTATTTTACGAGCCGTGCCGGTCCCAAGTCCGGCAACCAGCATTGGATGGGCCATTGAAGACAGGCCAAAAGTATTGCTGGTAGAAGTGAGGGTTGCTGCAGATTCCAGTGCTGCAGCGGGAGCCAATCAGGTTCGTGATCACCTGGGCTTCATGTGTGGGCGAAGATACTGGCCAGGCATTATGTACGCACCTACGCTTCGGGGCGGACTGCAAGGTACAGTGTTTTCACTGCCAGCGAGCTCGCGCCTATGCTCAGTGCTTGGTTTATTTATTTCGTATTTGCTTTGGTTCTTCATGTTGTATGACTATTCATTGCCACTTACGGTTGCCAGGCTTTGCGGCAATCAGGCATTTTGGGATGAATGTATGGCCACTTGCGGTTGTCAGGCTTTACGGCAACCAGGCCTATGGGCAGGGCGCCGTCTTCGGCCCCTACATTGTGCTGCTACAGTTTGTCTCTATGCAGATGAATTCGTTTTTGCTGAGGCGACGTCTGGGACTGCTCTGATGGCCCACCTCACGGTGCTTTCACCTTCGGTTGCAACAGCTGGAAGGATATGTGACGACATTCGTTGTGGACAGTTCGTTCCTGTTTCCCACCTAGCCCTTCTGGGATTTCGTGGGTCGGCCCATGGCGAGTTTTCGGGCAATGAGGCAACTTGCGCGATGCGACGAGTCACTGTAGTACCAGACTCTCCATGGAGGTCCTCAACTGTCTGCCCTATGAGTTTGGATCATCGTTGAGCTGACCATATTTGACTCAGTTCTTTGCTTGTACAATGCATGTGCTGGAGCAGTACCACACACTCACCCCATAATTGCTTGGTTTTTCTTGGCCACTTGCGATTGCCAGGCTTCACGGCAACCTGGCCTGTGGGCGGGGGCGCCGTGTTATCGGCCCTTCTATTCAATATGCTGCTGCTATTGTATTTTCTTATCTGGTGGGTGCATTGGGCTTCCTCAACGTGATGGTCCCCTACGCTGTGTACCTGCCGCTGAGGTATTCTTGGGATTGCTCTGATGGTTCTCTTTCCTCGTGGGGTGCTTCTGCCAGCTTTCTCTCATGGAGGCTGCCGCTTTGGCAAAGCTTGCCAAAAGCAGTGATTCCAGAATTGTTGGCGGTATGCATGGAGGCTTGTTGTGGACTCCGTTTCGCTTGAAATTGGCCTGTGGAGTGCATTTCGATGCTCTAGTGGACTCTGAGTCCGTCCCTCCATGGAGGTCCTCAACTGACTGCTTTTCATGAGTGAGATCCATCATTGAGCTGACCATTTTGTAGCTCAGTCCTGAAGTTGTACAGTGTACAGGGCTTGCGCAGCACTTGTCTCGGGGTTGCCGTTTCCGGCCCCCTGCCCAAGGCAGAGTGGCGTGATGTGTTCTTCATTTCTTCGTTTTGACAATTCATTTACTGTTCAGCTGAGCTGTCACAGTCTACTCCCTAGTTAGTAAGCGCGAGAACGCTAGGTTGAGCGACTGTGAGCGCTGGAGACCCTGTACTGCACAGTTTGTTGAACTTCGGTTCCTGTGCAGTTGCCTTGCATGTCCATACCCGAAGCTGTTAACCGCCGCCACAGAGCGGCCGTGACATATGTCATGAACTACAGCTAGCTAGTAGGTCAGACCAGACCGCTGCGGAATCGAGTGAAGCCCATCATGCGATCATTGTGCTTGAAAATGGAGGGGGCGGGGCTGTGCCCCCCCAGCCACAGCATATGTGTCTTTTCGAAACCCAGCATGCGATCATTGTGTTTCCCGCTTCTTTTAAGCCGCACCAGCTTAATCATGTGATCATTGTGTTTGCGGATGGGGGCGGGGGGGGCTGCGCCCCCCCAGTCACCCCCAAAAAATAGCGTGAAGCTTTGCTTAGGCCGTGCAAAGCTTGCTTCCAAAGCCTATGAGTCTTTTTGAAGCCCATCATGCCATCATTGTGTTTGCAAATGGGGGGCTGCCCCCTCCCCACCCCCCCCCCCCCCCCCCCCCCCCCCCCCATTGTCCCCCCCTGCTGTCTTTTTAAGCCTCAGGTTTGGGTTTCAGGGTTAGAGCACCCAAGCCCTCTGAACCGCCAACCTCCAAAGAAATCTCCAAAGAAATCGCCCTAACTCTACTAAAACAAGAACCCTAAACCCTCAACCCTAGACCCTAAAACCCTAAACCCTGAAACCCTGAAACACAAAAATCCCCTAAACTTATAAACACTAAACCCGACAGCCCCTGAACCCTAAACTCTAAACCCTAAACTCTTGAACCCTAAACCCTAAACCCAAAAACCCCTAAACCCTAAACCCTGAACCCTATATAAACTCCAAACTCCTGAATCCCTATACCCAAAAACCCCTAAACCCTAAACTTGTTCGCCCTTATACTAACAGTCCCTAAGTAGGGATTCTAATAGGGGGTACTATAATCCCTATTAAGGACTGTTAGTATCAGGGGGAACATCCCAACCTTAAACTCTAAACTCTAAACCCTAAACCCTGAACCCTAAACCCTACCCCTAAACATCCCAACCCTAAACCTTAAACCCTAAGCCCTAAACCCTAAACCTTGAACCCTAGACCCTAAACCCTAAACCCCAAACCCCAAACCCTAAACCCCAAACCCCAAACCCTCAACCCTGAACCCTAAACCCCAAACCCTAAACCCCAAACCCTAAACCCCAAACCCCAAACTCCTGTCTCCAAAGCCCAGGCACGAGCTCCGCTTCGGATTCACTCTCGGAGCCCTGGAGCAACAAAAAGTGATTTCTAGACTTTGGGGTTTAGGGTTTAGGGTTTAGGGTTTAGGGGTTGAGGGGTTGAGGGGTTGAGGGTTTAGGGTTTAGGGTTGAGGGTTGAGGGTTTACGGATGTTTAGGGTTTAGGCTTTGGGCTTTAGGGGTTAGGGGTTTAGGGTTCAGGGGGTGTAGAGTTTAGGGGGTGGAGGGGATTTAGGGTTTTGGGGGTGTTTGGGGCTTAACGGTTGTGGGGGATGAAGGGCTTTAGGGATTTTGGCTGTCTGGGGGTTTGGGGTTAAGGGTTCAGGGAGCTGGGGCCCCACAAACACGGCACAGCCAAAGAAGAGAACTCAGCAGTCAACTCTAAAAACCTGAACCCTAAACCCTAAACCCTAAACCCTAAACCCCGCGCCTGCTCTTCACAGGTCCTCTTGTCCTCGGGCGCGTCGCCCAACGCCGGCACGAGCGCTGCCGCCCGGAAGGCAGCCAGCTCCGTGCCAATGCCAGCGGACAGCTGTCTCAGCGATCGCAGTGCCTGGCTCTCCAGAAACGGCCCTGATAAATGCATAAGGATCTCTATCTCCTGTTATCTCTACATTAATTATGTACATGCATACATGCATACATGCATACATACATACATACGTACATACGTACATACATACATGCATTGACGTACATACATAGATGTCCTCTATCTGTTTGTGCATTCATTCATTTATCACGCCAGCTACTCATGTCTTCTACAACGTCCAGGAGCCCTACAAGGCACAGCCTTGTAAAGGCAAGCAGCAAGAATCGACAAGACAAAGCCAGAAGCTGGGGGAGTGGTTGGAGGGCTTTGAGGGTGGAAGCTCAGGGTTTAACGCATAGGGCTTAGGGCTGGCACCTGGATTAGTAGTACTTCCAAGAATAGTAAATTATAAGAGCAAAATAGTAAGCAAATGTACGCTATAATCCTTATGAATCCAGCGTTACATTCATGTCGTCATCTTTTCACTCCCTTCATATCTTCATGCGGTTCTTAATGATTGAACGTTTAGAATGCACGAACGCCAAGACGAATCATTCATTGCATTCGTTCGTTTAATTCTTGAATTTCCAAGCAAAAAGCCCTATTTATAATTCCATCGCAAAACCCTTAACCTCAATGTCCCAGCCCTAAACCCTAGACCCTAAACCTTAAACCCTGGACCCTAAACACTAAACCTGAGACACTAAACCCTAAATCCTAAGGGGCTTAGGGCCTCGGAAGCCGGCTTCCCTACCAGACGCCTTCTCCATGGGCCCGCCGGTGCTGGCAAGGGATCCAGGGAGGAGTCGCCACTGACGCGTCTGCTCCACTCCAACCTACCTGCTTTGGGGTTTGGGGTTTGGGGGTTGGGGTTAGGGTTTAGGGTTTAGGGTTTAGGGTTTAGGGTTTAGGGTTTAGGGTTTAGGGTTTAGGGTTTAGGGTTTAGGGTTTAGGGTTTAGGGTTTAGGGTTGAGGGTTGAGGGTTTAGGGTAATGGGTTTAGGGTTTGGGGATTAGGGTTTTGGGATTTGGGGTGTCGCAAGGCCCCCCCTTTTGGGGCTGGGGGTTTTCGGTATTTTCAACCTCAAGTCCCGAACCCCTTTCAACCCCAGAGCCCATAAACCACGAACGTGAGGGAATTAGGCCCCATTTACAGTCCCCCCCAAACCCTAAACCCTAAACCCTAAACCCTAAACCCTTGGAGGGAAACGAGGTTCCTCATTCCCAAGCTGCGAAGAACCCTGAACCCTACGGCCTGCGCTCTGAGCCCGAAACCCTCAACCCTACACCCTAATCCCTAAACCCCAAACCCTAAACCCTAAACCCTAAACCCTAAACCCCAAACCCTAAACCCTAAACCCTAAACCCTAACCCTTGCAAACCCTAGAGACCCTATCGGCCCATGAGCCTGGGGTTCGCGCGAGGTCTGCTTCTTTCTGCCGTGCTCCGATCGGATTCGTGCTTTGCTTCTCAGTTCCACCGAAGTGGCGCCGGGCTCCCGCAAGGCTGGGGAAGCCACTCACATGCCCATCACCGATGGGGGGATGCACAAAAACGCCTGGGTCTAAGTCGCAGCCAAAACTGCAAGGCGGACCTTCGGATGTGGGAATTTGGGAAGGGTTTAGGGTTTAGGGTTTAGGGTTTAGGGTTTAGGGTTTAGGGTTTAGGGTTTAGGGTTTAGGGTTTAGGGTTTAGGGTTTAGGGTTTAGGGTTTAGGGTACATAGCTCACAGCTGAAGCGGAAGAACCCGTAGAGAAACCCCAAACCCTGAACCCCTAAAACTCTGGGCCTGCCGCTCTGGCCATGAAGGAGTGTTTGGGTTTTGCTGCGGAGGGCCCGAAAACTTTATCCCTAACATCCCAAACCCTAAACCCTAAACCTAAACCCTAAACCCTTTACCCTAAGACCCCCCAAAAACCCGACAACCTGCGCCCAGGAAGGGAGGGATCCCTAGAGAAACACCCTCAATCCGACCATTCTCGATGACCCGGAGCTCCCTGAAGTACCTAAGTAGCCCCGATAGCCCCTACAGAACCCCAGGAACCCCCCCTAAACCCTAAAGCCTAAACCCTAAACCCTGAACCCTAAACCCTAAACCCTAAACCCTAAACCCTAAACCCTAAACCCTCCTTTCGTTTCCTTAAGCTAAGCCAAGCCCTGGACCCTCAACCCCAAGCCCTAAACCTTTCGGTCGGTGGGCCTCAGGCCTCCAAGCCCCAACAAACCCAGGATTTGGGTTTAGGGTTTAGGGTTTAGGGTTTAGGGTTTAGGGTTTAGGGTTTAGGGTTTAGGGTTTAGGGTTTAGGGTTTAGGGTTTAGGGTTTAGGGTTTAGGGTTTAGGGTTTAGGGTTTAGGTAGGGTTTAGGGTTTAGGGTTTAGGGTTTAGGGTTTAGGGTTTAGGGTTTAGGGTTTAGGGTTTAGGGTTTAGGGTTTAGGGTTTAGGGTTTAGGGTTTAGGGTTTAGGGTTTAGGGTTTAGGGTTTAGGGTTTAGGGCTCAGCCTCTTCTTTCTGCTTAGGTCGCATCCGGCGGCTCGCAGTGGCGCATGACGCTGTAAAACTGGTCCGTGCTCAGCTGGCCCTCCTCATCAGCCCCGGCCTCTGAGAGGCTGAGGGTTGCTGAGTTTGGGGTTTAGGGTTTAGGGTTTAGGGTTTAGGGTTTAGGGTTTAGGGAGTTTAGGGTTTAGGGTTTAGGGAGTTTAGGGTTTTAGGGTTTGAAGGCTGAGCCGCACAAGGTTTGGGGGGCTTCAACCCGCGGCAAGGTCAACTCTATCTCTCTCTCTCTCTCTCTCTCTCTCTCTATTATGGTCCCTTTGCGGGTTTAGGG
>CAJNDS010002205.1:0-88402 GCA_905221605.1 Symbiodinium natans | reverse complement strand
GAAAGCACGCTTGATGATGTTTCCAGGAACGGTGTCGCCCGCCTGCTCAATTGCTTGCAAGATCTCGCGCCTCTCGCCTTCATGCGGGCCAGCGTCGGTGCCTTCCATGGTGCTGACGAGGTCTTCCACCGAAGGTTTTGGAGGGTCACGATCGGGATTGATGCGTGCGTCCCCATACCCTTCGACCATCTCCTTGGACAGCTCTTTGGAGTACACCTTGAAGACTTCGCTGAACTCGAAGTACCTTCCTTGGCTTGGCATGCAGATCCAAACGTGCTTGACGGCCTCGAATGGAATTTGCCGCTGGACGAGAAACATTCCATTGATCGTGATCACTGCGTTGTAGCGCATGAGTTCATAGGCTGGAACGTACAATACTGCAATTGGTGACCTCGGCCTTCCGGGAATCCTTGTTCTCACCGTCTGATTTCTCGGATCCCATGGCGGGAACGTCCCGAAATGGCTGTGGACTCGACCACCTGACGCCCCTCCACCTGGAAGAAGTCCTTTCGCCACGATGTTGGCGAGAAGCTCTGGGGCCGTGGTGTGATACCCCCCACCAATCTGGTTGACCAAGCTTGTAGTCAAGTGACATGCGACCCTGTCGTCATTCACCCGCACCAGTCAATTGGAGTTGCTGGAGTGTCCACTTGTGGCCCTGATCGCCCACGGCTGCACCCAATTGTCGCACCGGCGTAGGGTACCGGACGTGATGTCATGCGTCAACCTGCGCCCTCCGAGTTCTTCAAGTTGGGCACGCTGGGTTGCGCCGACGCCCGGAGTGCCGTCCCACGGCGTATCAGACGCTCTTTGTCCAGGTTTGGGCGCCACGATCTTGATGCCCAGGAATTGGAGTCTAATTCTCCCATTGGTGCGGTACTCGTAGTACGCGTAGTCGATCAGCATTTGAATTCTTCTCTGATACTCCGAGTTGTCGTCTCGAGCTGAACTCCTTGCGTAATACCTCCCGCTTTGCCAGAAGTTCTCCAAGTGGATGAAGTCTTTGAGCATCACCCACCCTCCGGTGTCGCACGGGATTGTCGGGAGCTGATTGTGCATGTAGTTCGTTTCTCTGTTTGCTAGGCGGTGCCTAAGCAAACGTTGCACATCATAGCCCAGGGATTTGATCCTGCGATGATAATCCCGATTGCGATGGTTGTCATTGGAGGAAGTCGCGGGAACCAGGGCTGAGAAATGCCTGTGAGCGAATCTTGCACCCTTGATCGGTAGGAGACGGAGGTCCCCTCCGATGACCAGCTTGCCGATGTTCACGTATCCCACGTTCGAGGAAGGATACTCATCGATGTCGCTTCGGAGAGGGTGTGTTGCAACGTCTCCTCCAACCTCCTGCTCAATCAATCGGCGCGTTGCATCCTGCGATTGTAATCCGATCTCGTAGATGCTCTGCCCGCCGACCCACGATACGTCCTCGATGGACTTGATGATGTCAAGGCAAGACTTCGGCTCGTGGTAGCGAATCTCGACGAATGAACGAGCATTGCCGGCGTTGTTCGCAATCCACCGCCTAGGAGCTGGCGCAGCTTTGGGCTCTGGAAGATCAGGTCTCGGTTGGGGCCTGCGTTTGGGTCGAAGCGTTCTTGTCGCAGTTTCTTCTGGTTCTTCATCGACTTCGATTACGACCACTGTAGGATCCTCAACTGAGATTGATGCTTGACGCCGTCTTGGCAGCGGGCCTCTGGAATCCTCCGAAGACGCTGCAGCTCCAGGCTCAACGCTTTCCCCATCCCCACCCGGAGTATCCGAAGCGGTTCCTGGTACTTGCGGAGCGCGAGCGGCATCTCGCAAATTCTTCTCTGCCCATCTCTGGAAGATCTCTGTTGGTGGCGTACTGCTTGACTTGTGCATCTTAGCCAGGCTTTTCCCAATGATGCTGAGTGCTTCGTTCACCACCAGAGCGTTGTACCCCCCATTTGCTTCGCAATTTCGGGTGTTGTGGCCATAGTTGCCGCAAGCAAGGCACATGCTGGGTGGTTGCATACCAGCGGTTATGCGTAGGGCATTGAGTGCTCGGACGTAACCTTCACAAGGACGCGATATCTCACCCAGCTCGGTCTCGTTCGGTTCTTGCATGGTGGGGATAGAGCTCGCCTCGGGCACGCCCATATCATCATCTTCCTGCCCCTCAGGTTCCACGCCGGAGGATCCGAGCGCTTCCCCTTCATGGGCTTGATCTTCACCTTCTGGTTCTCCACCACGAGGTTCTGCACTGGGGACGGGTGCTGCGGAGAACTCTTCAGGTCGTTGATCTTCCGGAGAAAGGGTTCCGAGGACTGGCTCCTCAATTGGCAGGACTCGATCGACAAGGACCGCATGCCATTCTCCTTGGAGTAAAGTGTTCTCGTACTCCATGATCTGCTGAATCGTCTCTGCATCATTTGCCCGGGGAGGACGACGTTTTCGATTCTCCACCGGCAGTAATTCGCACCGCCTCCGCTGCAGCAAACCGATAGAAAGACCGTTCGATTCCTCGAAGACAAGCGAGATGATCTTCGTACGATCCCCAGGCTTCGAATGCCGAAGGATACCTGCATGCGATTGTCAGGATGCCGAGCGCAACCTCCAGGGTGTCTCCCATGAGCTCGGCGGCCGGGTCGGCATTGCCATTGTACATGCCTTTGACCTCGTCCTGATCGAAGATGCTATGGAGGAAGCCTGCATAGGCTGCGTTGCCTGCATCGTACAAGGGCAAGAGGCAGGCCATGCCGTCCACCGTGTACCCGAAGTCCCACGACAACCGTCTCCCCTTCGCCCATCTGGTGTATTCGCTGGCTTGTTTGGTGTTCAAGCGCAACCCAGCCGAGGACGAGACGATTTTGCCATAGTTGGTGTACGCGACCTTCGAGCATGCAAAGATGTACGATTTGAGATCCTCCTTGGGAATCACTGGGGATCCATCCTGGTACACAAAGTCATGTTTCTGAGCAAATATGGCGCACCCTGCAGCATGGCGTTCTGACTTCCGAACCTCCTCCCCTTTGTTGACGCCATAGTCCTTGTCCCACATTGCTTTGAGCGAACAGAAGGGACAATACGCTGGAGATTGGATTGGTCCGAACTCGCCTTGGAAGGAGTTCTTCAGCTTGTTGAACTCGTCGACACATGCCTGACACACATGGAATTGGCCACTCGGGGCAGTGGGATGCTTGCTGATGAGGCCCTCGATGTCAATCCAGTAGGTTTCACCGTCGTAGAACGGTTCTGGGCTGACCATGGCGATGTCCGCATCCACCCAAGTCATGTCCACGCCTCCGCGGATGCCCTCAAGCTCCGATGCCCTCTCCACGACTCGTTGATGTCGTTCTTGCGTGTCATCATTGGCCGACGCGGTCCGAACGTCGTCGCTGCTCGACGGTGCAAAGACCGCCTTCGTATCCGCAGTCTCCATGTTCACGGAATCCAAATGAGGTTCGCAATCGCCCATGCTCTCTGGGGGTGCCATGCAAAGCGTGATAATCTTTTCTTGCAGCAAATGTTTGTCGAATGCCGCCACCGCCAAATGCATCTCCTCCGGATTGATCCGAAAATTGTCGCTGCCCTTGTGGAGAGTCACAGCAATTCGAGCCCACAGCAGTGATGACGTGAAAACAATGCATCCCCTTGCTCGGAGCTCCACTGCGATCCAATCGATGGCAGCCCATGGCATCGCTGCACCAACGTCCTTCCCGATGAAACGGGGATCGTCGTTGAGGGTCACAATCACGGCACGTTGCAGAAGGTCTGACAAGTCCATGATTGGATCGACGAACCACTTTCGCATGTTCTCGGGAGTCGCATTGCCATGCTCCCAAACCAGGAGAACGTTGATGGCTCTGAACGACAAGTAGACGTGCGCGGTGACGTCGATGCTCTGCCCGGGACCTCTCCATTCTCGGACTGCATCTCTGGCTTTGGTGGCAACGACTTGGAATCCTTCAGGTAGGAGTGGATCGAGGCTTTCATCAACGGTCTGGCAGTACGAATGGGCATCATACCATCCCTTTTCTTGGAGCTTGCTGGCCATCGTGTAGGTCAAGCGGTTCTTGGTTTTCGTCCACACCTCGAAGTCAGCCAGGATGATTGTTTTGCTGGATCGCACCGCTGTGACATCGGGGGTACTTGCCTGACGAATGGAAGCGCTGAACTTTCTCAGTCCAGCCGTCAACAAGGCTCTCTGCTCCGGGCTGCTGTTGAAGTGGAAAATTCCCAGCTCTCCCGTAGCCGTGGATTGCATGACCGCCGCAAACATTGTGCCAGGAGTTGGTAGCTGACGGATTGTGCACAAGAAAACCTTCTCGTACAGCACCTTGTAAAGTCGTAGCCACTCCACATCCCCTTTCTTCATGAATGTTGCCATGTGAAACGCACCTGCGCGATTCGACTGGCTCATCCCGTAGAGCTTGGCAAGGTGTGTGGTGACGCGCCGAAGGTAAACTTGCTCGCTGCTGGTTCCAAATTTCCCGTTAATCTTGGGTGTCTGATCACGTGCGGGTAGGACATCTGTAGGATCATCTTTGTGTACGATGATGGTTGTACCCAGCTGCACGCGATGTCTGGATTGGAACTTGACGAACTTCTCCATGTACCCATCGGGAGTAGGATCCAGATACCAGCGAACTTCATCGGGTTCTCCTTCTGGTTGGGCAGTTGGCTCAGCTCCCCGAGGATCGGAAGAGCTGGCCGCGGTTCCCGGTTGGGATGCCGCGGAGCGGACATCCTCCGGTCCCCGCTGCCTCTTGGCGGATTCACCTCTTGCTTCGGCAAAGGATGCGCCCGTTGCCTGTCTTGGTGATGGTGTAGACGTCGATCTGTTGGCAGGATGATCCTCTTCCACGAAAGGAGCCGGCCCTTCCGGAACGGATGGGGACGCAGGCCCTGCGGGAACATTCACCCAAGGCGGGTGCGAATTCAATGCCGGAGGAAACACCGTGCCCGTTGGATCGGGCTTCAGGTACGGCGGCTGTTCACGTCCTTCGGAGTAACACTCGGCTCGCAGGTTCGTGATCTCGGACATCCAAGATCTGTGAGTCCTGTACATGTCGTGGACCGCCCTCAAGACGTTCTGTTCGGCAGCCAGCTGGTTCCACGAGCTGTGTGAAAAGGAAGCTGGTAACCCGAGACCGGTTGGTGGCGGGGCCATGACGACAGTTGTCGCATTCACCAACGACTCCCTGAGCTCGGCTCCGGTCGTTCTCGATGGTTCCGATGGCCACACCGTCCGACTGTCGTTGAGGTATTCGTGGGCTGTATGCAAGGCGACCGACAACCCTTGGAGGCTGTTGACTGCATGAGCGACCGCCGCGGACACGTTCTCCGGGGGATCGACCACGATCTCGATCAGATCCCACACATTCATCTGCGGGTGCTCGGCGACCTGATTGTGACTTCTCAAACAGTAACCCACTTGCTTCGCCGTTGACCAAATCAGCTCCAGCAAATCCCAGAAGTCCTGGGTGAGAAGCATGCATGGTAGCCCTTCACGACGGTTGGGGAGGTTCTCGCGAAAGTAGGAATTAAGCCGCATCCAGTCGTTGTACCTAGTCACATAGATCCACGGACTCTTGGTAACGACTGTTCTGCAAATGACATTCGGATCAAGATATCCGTCCATAGTGACCACCGTCAAACATGGATATTGAGGATCCAAACGCCCTTGTTCAGCATCTTGAACCAAAACGTCGACGAACATGTCAATGTTCTTGAAGAGGTCAATCTCAATGACGTGGTCCAGAAGCTCCTGCAGCACCTGTCGAGTCGAATCAGTGCTTATCGCAGTCTTGACAACCTTGATAAACGTTGTGACATGGCTAAGGACTGTCTTGTAGCTCTCCGCACTCCTTGCTGGCAATAGGCTTTCCACCACACCTCGAAACAGCTCCCGAACTCTGACTTCAGGAAAACCATATGGGCTGGATGGTGCCGCAACTGCCGCCAAAAGGATAGCTGGCACTCCAAATTCCACCCACGCAGCAATGTTCGCATTCGTGGCGACCATGCCTTGCTCCAATCGTCCAGGAAGAGGTTGCCCTCTCAATGATCGCAGCGCATGACATGTCGTGCGCAAAGCAGTCATCCCATTGCCAACGGGGATGTTGATGCCCGATCTCTGGCACGGCAGGGAGAAGAGGTCTTGAGGTCGCGACCATGGAACATGCGGAGGAATGGGCCTCTGCTGTTGTCCGTCCATGCTGGTTCTAGGACCGGCGGAGCCGAGTCCCTTCCCCAGACGCAGATCCGAGCCGGCGGAGCCGAACCCCTCACTGCACTTTGGATTAGGGTCGGAGGATCCGAACCCTATTCCTGGTGTAGGACAAACGATTATGCAAGTACCTTGGAACTCAAGTTGCACCTGGCTTTTACTGCAACGCAAACTGACATGAACAAGTACACATGAAGCTGCCACATGAACACTCTGAGCAGAGCCCCTGCGGATATTGCGAGCTTCATCACGCCATGCGTTGTGCAACAGCTTTGCCATGTGTGGTGTGTAGTTTCCTGCCTCCTTGAGCGCCTGACCTCTTGGTGTGCCATGTTCATGTGTGTTATCGCACGTGACCCCTTTGAGGTTCAACATGGTTGACACATTCGTGGCGATACACCATGCTTTGAGTAAAGGAATGCCGTCTTTGTCAACAACACCCATCATGCAACCGTCAATTCGTGCAACACGCAATGAATGCTGCTTTATTAGGGCTTGAACTTCGGGCCAACTCCAATACAAACAGGTTTTCGGCAACTCAAAAGCGATTTTGGGGGAAAATACCGCCAGCTTTCGCAAAAGGCGTTTGAGAGCTTTCAGTAAGTCCCTAAATTTCTTCCGATGTTCCTTTCCCTTTTCAGTTTCACCCCCCATTTCGTTCACCTTGATCCAATTGGACCCCCCAGTGCACGGAAGAGAAGCAAACACAAGAATCGGACATTTGGGATTGGATTTTCGGAATCGTTCCGCCTCCTTGAGGATGTTGCTTTCACATGCCTTGGTTTGGGCTTGGAGAGCTTCATGCACGCGCATGACGTGAGCTCCCCTTGTAGCACTCGAGGATTTACCCAAGCTACTGTCCTTAGAGCAACAGAATTCAATGATCATCCTGTCCTTACCCGACGGTAACTTCTCAACAGAACTGCAGGCCTTGGGGTCCCCAACCTTGGCGTCCCGCTCAGAAAGCATTTTCAACAAGAGGCGTGACACTTTACTGGTTCTCTTTCCACACCCATCCCCGTGAGTCTCGACAGCTTCACGTGATGCATGATGATGTTGCATGCCGCACACACCCTTCACGTTTTCAGGGGCTTTGAGTCCATGAATGAGAAACTCAGTAGCTTCGTTGACATACACGATGTTCGGGGCCCCGCTTCCCTGTGGAACGCAGATCCTCCGACCGTGGCAGCAATCAGCAATTGTGAATCTCTCCCACTTCATGCAATCAACTATGTTTTTGTACTGTGCCGACTTTCGAAACTTCGGCTTGTCAGGAACCTCGACGATAGTAGTCGCCCCTTTCTTCCGGGCCTCAAAGACTAAATCAATGACCTCCCCCCAGGGGTAATCTACGACGCCTCGGTCCTCATAAAAGCGTTCTCTAGGATCAACATCAAGCCAAGAAGCTCGATTCAGCGCCCCTGCTCCTATGAACAGAACGTTCCGAAGATCCTTGAACGACCATTTAATGATGTCTTTGCAGTACTGGTAGGCGCCGCGTGCATCCGCTTCCGGCACGCAGATGACGTTGACGTCCGGCGGTGCATACGTCTGCCACCAGTTATCCTCTTCCAGACCTACGAGCAACCACACGCGAGGGCTACTGTTTTCGACATCCGAAGCTTTGATCGTCATGGAAAACCCTATAGCCCCGCTGAGCGAGTCACTCCGTGCCTTAAACATCTCTTTCCCGTGCTTGTCTTGGAAAGCGACTTCATGATTACCAGTCCCAGCACGAGTCACCTCGATGAATTCGGGCACGAATGTAGATTGAGGAAAATCTGCTTCTTTTGCGGCGCGCGCAACAGCGACGACGGTAGATTCGAGCGCAGGAATTTCGTTGATATCACCCCCCATGCCTTCAGACCCAGCGCGAAAAACACCCCCATACCCCCCATGGGCGGCGCGGACCACTAAGTCGCACACTTGCCTACAGAGCGCGGGCGAATCGCGAACGCGACAGCGCGAACAGTCGGGCAGCGAGGACGCAGACACGGCAGGCGACGCGGTGCGGTGCACACGCGTCGTCGCCGCCGAGCCCCGTTGGAAGTGATATTGAAACACAGCGCGCTCGACATACCGATCGAATTTCTGAGGTTCCGACGGGATAGGGACCTCATCCTCGATACGATGCCATTGCCCTTCACGCAGAATCCACGTGGACCGCAAATACTTCCCCGGTCGCAAAGCACTGGGGACGCCGCGGAGCATGCGCGGGAACTTCACCACCAAGATCGGATCAGTACTGTCCGTTTCCTGGACACCCTCCTTACTGGACAAACCGGCCCTATACAGCTCCTGGGGCAAGATAGGTGTTTGCGTGTAAGGAAAACATGGAACCTCGTTCTTAAACGAGTAGTGCTGATGACCTTTCTCATCAGCCGATTGTTGGTGTGTAGCCTTCATCATGTCCATGACCTCAACGCTCGAAAGCATCGTGGGAGGCATGATGTTAATTAGCTGACACGCGTGAGCCCAGGAGACGTGGTCTTTAAAGGCCTTCGTATGGATATCGGCCGCCATTTTGGCGGTTACCTCGTAAGCCAGAGACACGTACCCCTCCTGGAACACCTCGTGCATCCACGCAATGCAGATCCCGTGTGAGCGTTCCAAATGGCGCATCGTCGGGTTCTTGCCTGTGCGGACCACGCCGATCATCGTTTGATTGTCATCGTAGAACACGAAATTAGGATCTTTGCCCCCAATCAAACGCCACAATGTGATGGCCGGAATGCCAATACGCGACATCGCATAGTCCGCAGCCACAATTTCCGCTTCGGGAGTAGAGTGGCTGGCGCAACCCTGTCGCTTACTGACACCTGCCAACGGGAACCGTGTGTGCGGTCCCTGAATATGCATGTGAGCCCCCGAAGTAGAACGCAAACTCTCGCCACAACCAGCGTAATCCGCATCCGCATACAACCCTATGGAAGTAGCATCCATGGAATCGCCGACCCATCCGATCATCTTATGACCTTTGGACTGATGGACGTAGCACATCAAATGATGCAGAGCCGCATCCTCTTTCTTGGACCACTTTGTAATGCGTCGCGCAAGATTGTTTATGCTTCGCAGCAAATCAAACCTGCAAATTCTTGCAGCATAGAGCAACTTCATGAGGATGCTCGCCGCATGCGGGGCAAGAGTACCCCTGTCTGCCTCATCGAGTTCCGTTTCCTGCGGGCCCTTAGGAACCGGTGGTGGAGGTAGAAGCCGTCCGCCCTTATCGACAGGCATTGTATGTCCACACCATTGACACCGATGGCTTGCAGCACCTGGATGACACGGTGCCCTAGCCGGGTGATTTTTGGTTTCTTCAACTGGACTGGGAGATGGTACCTTCTTGAATTTGTCCACAGGAAATCCCGTGGTTTCACAGTACTTTTGCACTGTCATTTCGAGATAGGTTTCCATGTCATAAGTGACAGTTCGCACCTTGGTGTTGTCGTGAAGTTTAGCCTCTCCCTTTGAGATTCGACATCCCAAATACAAACCAAGCGGAGTTTCCTCCTCAAGACGAAGTTCCTTGCGAAGCATGTTCCACCCCTTCGGGAGGTTCTCCGCCGGACCGGCGAGCTTCAGGTCGTCGACATAGATGACCAATAGGAGCTTCATTCCTGCATGGAAGTAAAGAGACGGCCATTCCTCACCAACTGGTGCAAAACCCATCTTCTGGACTGCGGTGTGACAATGTTGTTCCCACATTGTACCAGCGTCCGGATGCCCATAGAGTGCTTTCACGAGCCTGCAGACTGGTCTGCGAAATTTCCTCCGGTTCACCGAAGGATGCCAAGCCTCGTCTGGAAGTTCAACCCAGCACGGAGTCCCCGTCAACTTAGCCTGAATGTAGGCCTGGATAGCATCCGCCATCTGAACGTCGTTCCCGGGTAGGCACCCGTAGAAGTCGGCCCAACGAGACGCATCAAAGGTTGCCGGAGAGTTTCCGAGGTCCTGGAACAGCGCCGCCTCCATATTCTGATCTTTGACTTGATCTCCAAGCAGCACACCTCTTCCTTTGAACTTCCTTGCAGGGTCCCCTTCTTTGAGTTGATAGTTCTTCTCATAGATGAGACCATGCACTCTTGCCATGTGCACCTTCGCGTTGGACTTCTTGGCTTCTCTGACCACGTCGTCATACTCCCGCACTTGGCTAAAGTCGAAGACTTCCTGATCCCACAAGCCTTTCCATTCTTTCATGAACGCCTCCATGGCTTTGGGATTCTCGTACATCTCCTTGCGGTTGACTGGACGTGTAACCATGGCGTTGAAGCACGGCGCTGCACATGCGAGCTTCTCTCTGTGTTTCTCTTTGGTTGATGACACACATGGCATGCGAGGAGCTCTCAATCCGAACTCTGCCAATTCACTTGGAAGAGCAGGCAGCACATCGTCCAGAAACATTTCTGTGGCAATCTGCGTCACCTGTTCCTCGCACCATGTCCATCCAGTAGTCGTTCCCGCCCTGAAGTCCAAATCGATCTTCTCCGCAGGCACGACCTTGGGAAGTAGTGCCTCCAACGATGCAACGAGTGCGTCTTTATGCTCTTTGCCTTTCTTCTTCTCCTTGGCCTCCTTCTTGCGAGCCTTCTTGGCCTCCTTCTCTTCGACCTTCTTTATCTTCTTAAGTTCGATCTTCCTTCCTTCGCTTCCGAGCTTGTGCCATTCTTCAGGAGTGAACTTGCCCTTCGGACGTGTGGAGGGTAGCAATCGTCTACCATCACTCCCAATCTTGAACGGAGCCCCCCGCTTGTCGATCTTGCAAGGTTCGCCGTCGTCATTGATGTAGACACGACCGTCGCCGGGAGTACCGAACTTCCAGAACTCGGGTTCCGGTCCGATGAGTCCAGCTTCCTTGAGCTTTGCGATGATGAATGCAGGGTCGGTCTCGTCAATGTCCGGAATGGAACGCCCAGTTGGACCGCGTGATGACGATGCAGGTTCCCCTTTGCCGTCCGGAGGTTCCGAAACGGTTTTGGGGGGAGTACCACGCTTAGTTTCCCTTTTGCTGCTCGGAGGATCCGAAGCAACATCCGGTACTCCTTCGCTCTGTGGTACACTTCCTGCACTGTCGAGAATGGAGTCGCCAATCAATCTGAGGGCTTTGGCATCTTCAGACTCCAATGCTGGTCCGTCGCGAGGTTCACCGGGTTGATCATCTGGAAATTCTGAAAGATCAGGCACAATGTCATCGTTCTCCATGACATAGTCGAGCATTTCCTTCTCCATGGCTTTGACGCGTTCTTGGCGATCAGGTAGGTCACCACCATCATCGCCATTGTCGTCATCATCGTCGTCGTCACCTTCTCCTGGTGGCTTGTCCTTGATTTCTTTTCCTCCGAGATCCTTTCCTTCTTTCAGTCCTTCAAGTGTTCCGTTCATTCTCTCGTACTCGAGCTTGAGCGGAAAGGCAATTTCATCCGGCATGATGACCCGTTCGGTGATGTAGGGAATTTGAAGCTTGCGAGGCACTTTCGCATCATGCGCAAAGTTGGCATTCGCGAACTCCTTCATGTCCCACACGCGATACTTTCGTGACCATGTTTGCCCCGCATTAAGGACATATCCTGCGAAAATGCCGGGTATTCCCTTCGGGTCAAACTTTCCACCATATGTTGGTTCGCGGGTCTCGGTCGGTTTGAAGTAAACCTTTGCTCCAAACGGAATCAACTTTCCCGGGAATTCTTTCCCAGACATTCTCTGCCACGCCGACTCACCATCCACATCCTCGGCGTTGAGATTGTGAGTGACGCAATTCAAGGCATAGGGCCAATAGTTCGCAGGTAGCCCTGCATGCAGCAACGACGTGGCTGTAGCAGTGATGACGAACTGGTTGGTCCTTTCCGCCAGAGAGTTGTTCATAGGACGTCCTGGCAACGAGTGATCCAATGGAATTTTGAGCTTGTTCATCGCCGCAATGAACTCATCTGCGCAGTCACTATATGCCAGCCTCACTTTCTTCTTTCCCATGAATCTCTTCATACATCGTACAACTTCTCCTTCTTCTCTGGAGATTGTGGGATATGCTGCAACCACCTTCGTGGCCACGTCGCGGAATACCAGGATTTCACGGAGCTCGTCGTCAAGACCCACCCCCTTATCCGTGGCTTTTCCCATATCCACAAAGTCGAACGTCACCAAGTCACCCCACTCATTGACTTCTCGTTTGAATGCTCCCTTTTGGGTTCTGAAATGCTTCATCTTTGCTCTCACGCATGCATCACAATAGGGATTTCGGAATCGATGGGTACAAAGATGAGCCAAGGTGTTCGCTTCGGCCTTCAAGGTGCCGACCTTCGCCCTTCTATCTGGACCAGATTCGTCACCTTCCACGTCGATCTCCTGCGCGTCGCCCTCAGCCTCAACTGGAAGTTCGGCTTGTGGTTCATCTTCACGAGCTTCATCGCCTTCGACTACTTCGCCGTCTTCTTCTTCGTCAGCTTCGGAAGCTACGTCGGGGATCTCCTCGCCGATGTCGTCAAGACCTGGTACCGCAACATACGTCGAATCGTCGTCGGTATCATCGTCCACCTTGTCCTTGTACTTCTGCACCAAGCGGAACATTTCCATCGCTTCGGGTTCCTCATGGGCTTTGGCTCCTTTGCTTCCCACTCTGACATAGGGGATGTCTCCTTGCACGAAGAATTGTATCCTCTCGCCAGCATCGTTCACCATAAATGGTGGACGTCCCGCGGGCCACACAAAGGAATAGCCGTGAAGCATGCATCTCTTCCCAACTGACAGCACAGAAGGTGTATTCTCCAATACATGTGCTTTGATGGGCTCCTTGAAGGATTTCGTCAAGAATTCCGCCGTCTGGTTGGTCATAGTGACACCATTCGCCGTCTGGAACGATGTAGATTCGCAATCCATTGCAGTGTCGATGCCGTGCTTGGCGACCTTTTCTAGAGAGATAAGGTCATGTCCGCATCCTGTGTCCATGATGAATTTCAGCTTCCTGCGAATAAATTCTGGTTGGACCATACACATGTTCGGGTTCTTCATCAGTTCCTTACGACTCTCATCAACGCTCAAGGCTCTTTCATGGAACTTCCCCTTCTTGTTGTCGAACTTGAACATAATCACCTTCTCGGTTCCTGGAATCCTAACTGGTATGCATCCTCCATCTTTGCCCAGACACATATCTTCCATCAGTCGAGCCCTAGCTCTTGCTTTGTGCTTCTCGTACTCGACCTCCGAGATGTGGTTCTCGTGCTTCAGGTTCGCTTCTGTAAAAAGTCGCGGGGCGAATCCTCTATCTTTGTGTGATCGCCTCGGCTTCGATGACGCGAACTTCGTTCCCCGTTCGAAGGAAACCTTGAGGTCCTTGACGTCTCTGTGATAGGATCCGATCTCATCGTCGGTGGAGCAATCTGACGCCGCGTCGCCATCAATTGACTCGTCGTCAGAATCACCGTCACCATCACCCAGGGATCGAAGAACAGGTACTGCAGGCAGACCTCGAATCGCAATCGCGGGTGCGGCAGGTTCAGGCTTCTTCTTCTTGTCCTTCGCCTTCGCCTTTGCTTTTGCCTTCGCATTCGCGTCGGTTTCCCCGGTTGCGGGCGCTGCCTTAGCCGGGTCATGCTTGAAAGGGCAATTCTCTCGGCTGCAGGATCCGTTCTTGCTCCACTGGAAGCAAGGTCGTTCCGATGGTTTTGATGACGGGCTTCGCGCTCTCTGATTCTTATCATCTCGTGAAGACGGTCGTCCTCTGTCCGTATCTTTGTGACTCCATTTGCAATTCTTTCCTGCATTGCATCCTCCTCCGAAGTGAAATTTGCAACGAATCTTCGCCTTTTCCTTGTCGGTCAGCGATCGTGATGATGAAGGAGATCGGGATCGTTCTTTGCCTTTACCTTTCCCCTTCTTCTTGTCCTTTTCGTGTGCCTTTGCTTTACTCTTTGGGAGTACAGGCGCAGCATCCGCAGCTTCTTTGTCCTTGCCTCTCTCATTCGTCTTCTTCTTCTTGTCCTTGTCTGGCGCGGATGAGGGAGGCCCTTTGGGATCGGGCCTAGCTGGTGCAGCAAGCAGGTCCTTCCCAGCAACCATCTGGTTCAGACCATGTTGTGTCTCGTTGAGGTTCTTCTTCTCTCTTCTCCTCTGCACTGCCCGGTCCATGATCCTCAGCAGCATATCATGTGATCTCTCTGGATCGTCATAGCTCTTGATGTCATAGTAAAGCTTGAGCTCCATGTTCATCTCGGAGGATCCTGATATCTTCTGGTACAAGATGTCGCGGAGGGCATTCGTGGAAGGTACATCTTCAGGTCGAATCCGAGAGATGATCTCTAGCCACGTTGCTTTGAATGCGGCAATCTTGTTGTCCCCAGGATACTGCAGTTTGGTCAGGTAATCGATCGTGTAAACCATGTCAAGGCGATCCCGTGTGCGGAAGCTTTCCATCATCATAGCAATGATCTGTCGTCCCTTCAGAACCTTGTACTCGTTCCCGCGAATGTACGCGTTTGATTTGAGGTTCACTTCCAAGAACAGATCGGCTGCTTGATCTCCAGCATTCCGTAACATGAGAGTCATCGCACTTGCCAGCTTCACGTCGATGCTTCTGAACTTGACATGTCCCGAGTCATTGAGCCCTTCAACATCCGGCATCGGCTTGAAAGACTCTTGCAGCCATTTGATCCAGTCGCTTTGATTGGTATCCGCACACGCGGCCAGGACGTTTGTGGTGACTGCTGCCTGCCAAGCGTCCAAGTGAGTGACCTTGGGAAACGCAGGAATGTTGATCTTGTCGGCTTCTCTTCGGGATATCTTTGGCCCTTCGGTGTAATCAAGTCCATCTTCGGGTCCAGATCCACCGCCACCTCCTCCACCACCACCGTGGGGAGAAGAGTCTGGATTGCCACCACCATCACCTCCTCCACCTCCTTTCTTGATTGGCTTCCAGGATCCGGGGTCTGTTTTGTCTCCGTCCTCTTCTGGTTCGCCTTCCTCCTCGTTCTCTCCCTCTTCACCCTCATTCTCTTGCTCCTGTTCTTCAGCAATTGTACGCCATTGATCTCGTTCACGACGAAGACGAGCTTCGGTGTCTCTCATTCTGCTCATTTCTTCCCGAAGATCATCCATTTGCCTTCGTAAAGCTTCTTGCTGAACAGTTGTCGAAGCGTTTGCGCGAGGATCTTGAGGATGATTGGGAGCATTCGGAGGAATTTCTGAAGCCATTCCAGGCGTGACCTCGCCCGTATGCCGCGAACGCGATGGTTGCCGCACACACTGGTAGGACGTGGACGCCGTAGGTGGATCAGCAAGTAACTGTGAGGTGTGTGGTCTGGTAGCCAAGCCAGGAGGCAAGTCCAGCAAACCTGTCGTGAACATCCTTCCCGGAACCAGGTTGGGAACTGATGGTACTTCTGGAACGAGAACGGGAGGTCCACCAAATAACGATGTCCTTGTAGAAGTCGGTCGGCTTTCTGCCACTGGAATAGGTGGTCCTCCGAACAACGATGGCCTCGTGGGAAGAGCCGGGGGACCCGAACCCTCCTTTGAGGCATCTCCACCCTGGGAATGAGCCGGCGAAGCCGAACCCACCCCAGGAATGGTGTTCTGGACCCATGTCTTGAACCTCGATTCCGTCGTAGATGACATTGGCACATCACGATCAACTTCTTCCGGACTGCTGTAAGCTTGGGTTATTCCTGAACGGGATTGAACGCTTTGTGGACGCGAATTATGCACACCTACCCTAGGCACTGAAGAAACATTATCCCACTCAGACGTTCCGGCTGACGTAGGTCGGTTGTACGTTTGAACCTGTCTCGCAGCATCCAATTCCGATGTCAGTCGTCGATTGACGTCCTCATGAGATTGGCATTCCGCTCGTACCCTTTGCAGCTCCTCATGGATGCTAGGCAACGAAGCATGTTGGCCTTCCAATCGCTGCTCCATTTCGTGCACAGCTTGTCTCAAAGCAGCTGCTCTTTCTTCTTCTTCGTGGTACTGAACGATGACGCCATGAATGTTCACGTTCAAGAGCCTGGTCTGATCGCGTTCATCCTGCAATGCCACGCTCTCATGATGAGCATATTCTCGCATCTCGCTCTTCTGCTTCTCGGATGCTTCACGTGCAAACTCGGAGGTTCGCAGCTGATCTTCCATCTGGGCCACAATGATTTCGGCTTGTTGTAGATCGGCTCGCCTTCTCAGATTTTCATGTGCTCGAATGTTCAGCTCCTCTGTAAGTCGCTGATATTCTCGAGCTATCGTGTTTCCTTCACCATGGGCCGCTTCTTCCACGTTGACCATGTACTGCGCCATCTCGCGTTGCTGGTGCATCAACTGCTCCTGAGTCATCGTCGCTTGGTGATGATTGTCGGCAGCATGTTGCTCCAGCGTTGCGATCGTGGCACCAACGACTTGCTCACGTTCAGCGAGTGTAGCTTCGTGACGTTGATGGATATGAGCAGCCAGTTGCGCGTTCTGATCACGTTCGCGTTCTAGCTGCTCGATCCTGAGTGATGCCCCATAGTCTTCCTGTTGCATCTCCTCGATCTTCAGTCGCAACATGGCAATGACCTCTCCCATTTCCCGCCTTTCGCCTTCTTCCCGGATTCGTTCCGCTAGAGGGTTAGCAGACTCAACCGGGGGACCCGAATCAAGCCCGCTCCTACCGCCAGCCGGAGGTTCCGAACTGGGGAGGCCGGTACCCAAAAGAGGGCCACCGTACCCTCTTCGCGGTGACGTTTCCGGTCGTCCGGCGTCCGGCGAGGATCGTGGAGAGATTCGTGGAGAAGTGCCTCTTCTTCGTCGTGGAGTACTTGGAGTGTTGGATCTCTTTGATGTTCGTTCCGATGATTGTCTGGAAGTGGATCTGAGGCGTGAAACTTGACTCATCTTCGAGTTTCCATCTTCACGCAGTACGCTCAAACCACTTCTGGTTCGTGCGGGTGCCTTCGCAACCGCGACCAGCTCAACGGCATCATCTGATGATGTAACCGCATCTGTGTCGGCGCAGCCTGTGCTTTCGCTCAATGCAGGTGCAGCAATAGCATCACCATCACCGAAGGTCATGGTTGTGTCGGCACTCGACGACGAGGTTGGCAGTGCCATAGCTCAGCCCGTACAGTAGTCGCAAGTCGCAACCGCTATACGGCTGATAACCTGCGTGAGGTCGGGTAGTTGCTTGCACTACGCTTTGGCTCCTCACCAGCCAAATGGTCTCGCACTTGTTTTCTGCACTGATGTTCGCCTTCAGTCTCCGTCTCGTGCACCCGGGCGGTTTCCAGTTACGCTATTGCGCTTACTTCCAACCTATGAGTGACCTACACTCTTGGGATTACTTGAGCCTTGAGCCAACATGGTGAACAGGCCACGGCGTTCTAAGGTGGTTTCCCCGATGTGCGGCGGAGCCGACACAAAGGGGTTCCTAAAATGTGCTGTGGTTCGGGGATCATTCACATTTAGGGTTTACCCCAAACTCTAATACCGTACTCCCTGAGCTCTAAAACCCTCAACCCAGCGCCCTAAGGAGGAGTTGAAGGTTCAAGTTTAGGGGTGGCCCCGAAATATTCCTACGACCCAACCCTAAACCCTAAACCCTAAACCCTGAACCCTAAACCCTAAACCCTAAACCCTGTAGTTCTTGGATTCCTGGGGATACGTGGCAGGGCTTGCAGTAGAGCAACCTGGGCATCAACGCATGAGCCTCTTCTCGGTTAAGGGTTTTCGAGCTGGTTCAGGATTTGGACGGATTTAGGGTTCAGGGTTTGGGTTTAGGGTTCAGGGTTCAGGGTTCAGGGTTCAGGGTTCAGGGTTTGGGGTCTGGTCTAGAGTCTACATGTCTTGTGGCTTCTCGGAGGCTTTGGGCTAAGGGTCTTCGGGTTTAAGCCTTCGGCGCTCAAAGAATGAACTAGGATGCCAGTCTGCCGAAACACCGACTGATGTGACATATACATATATAGATACATATGTGTATCCAATCTCAATCTTATTTACATGTCTTGAAACTTCGGTAAATTGATGGAAATCATTTAAGCTTATGTAAATAGTACTGAAGTGCACATGAGGCTCGATGATGATTGTACATGTATATATGTATACATGTATATATATATATAGGCACATATATATATATATATATACATATGCATATATATATATATGCTTCTGTATAGGATTTCGGGTGGAATTCTGAGCATCAAGGAACAGCCCGAAACCGGAAATCGACTTCTACTACGAGACTCTTGGTGCCCTTTCCGGGTTTAATGGGGCTTTAAGGTTCGGGGTTTAGGGGGTCCCTTGACATGAGCCCCTCCTAAACCCTAAACCCTAAACCCTAAACACTAAACCCTAAACCCTCTTCGTGAGCACCGCGGCGCGCCTGAGAAGCAGTTGATGGCCAAGGACACCTCCGTGGCTTCACTCGCATGCGGCTTACCCAGTATCGGAGCTCTTGGGGGTTTAGGGCCTTACCATCTGTAGGTTCAGCGCGAGATGTCTACGGTCTGTGGGTGTGGTTTGGGGCGTGTTCAGCACCACGAACTTAGACTCCGGGATTCTTTGGTTGGGGGGGGGGGGGTTCCATGAGCCTTGGGCTTTAGGATTCGGCTTCGGGTTTGTGGGCTTAGGGTTAGTCGGGTTCAGGGCCTCAGGGAACCCTGAGCCACCCCTAAACCCTAAACCCTACACCCTTGTTAGAAGCGCCTGGCGAAGCCTTAATTAAGCTAACCCTAACGCCTAAACCCTAAACCCTAAACCCTGAGGAACAGAGGAGATTCCCAGCCAGGGCACATCCTGGAAGACTCCCAGCGACACCGCCTCCCGTGCCGCCGAGGCGTTGTGCTGAACGACCCTGCGCTGCTTAGGGTTTAGGGTTTAGGGTTTAGGGTTTAGGGTTTAGGGTTTAGGGTTTAGGGTTTAGGGTTTAGGGTTTAGGGTTTAGGGTTTAGGGTTTAGGGTTTAGGGTTTTAGGGTTTAGGGTTTAGGGTTTAGGGTTTAGGGTTTAGGGTTTAGGGTTTAGGGTTTAGGGTTTAGGGTTTAGGGTTTAGGGTTTAGGGTTTAGGGTTTAGGGTTTAGGGTTTAGGGTTTAGGGTTTAGGGTTTAGGGTTTAGGGTTTTAGGGTTACGGGCGTAGGGTTTATATAGGGTTTAGTTTAGGGTTTAGGGTCCCAGGGTTCTCAAGCTTGCGGCAGAGAAGCTACCAGCCATAAAGATTCAGTAATGTTAGACCCGCTTTAGTAGGGGCCTCCCCTTTAAAGTCAATTTGGCGAAATTATTCAGGACCCCCTGACTGTTTGCGGGGTCTCCTTTAAAGTCAAACCGTTCGGGCGCCGTAAACAAATTCCACGTGGCGCGCCTTTAAAAAGGATAACCGGGCATCGCTGCCCCTTTTTAAACCTATCTAAACTCCTCCCTATTGAAATCATATATGCCCCCGGGGCCGTGTAATCAGGCTCCCATCCACGCCTCAACTGTTAAGAAGGGGGGGGGGGGGGGGGGGGGGGGGGGGGGGGGGCCAACACACTAAAGAGGGTCCAACATTAAGCTTTATGGCCTTAATAATAACCATAGGAACAAAATAATTAGATATAATATGACATATTGAAGTATAATACTATATATATATATATATATATATAGATATGTGTATATGCATATGTTAAACATAATATTGTGGTTCAGGGTTCAGGGTTGAGGCTTTAGGGTCTTCGGGTCGAGATAGGTTGAGAAATAAGGGGGCTTGCTGAGTGCTGTCAGCGTTTAGGGTTTAGGGTTTGGGGTTTAGGGTTTAGGGTTTAGGGTTTAGGGTTTGGGGTTTAGGGTTTGGGGTTTAGGGTGAGGGTTCAGGACTTAGGGAACTTCGGGCTGCAACTGGGCTTGCGGAAAGTGCTGGGCGCCACCTACACGTCGAGCCGGCCAAAGACCGTACAGCAAACCCTAAACCCTAAACCCTGAACCCTAAACCCTCAACCCTCAACCCTAGACCCTAAACCCTATACCCTAAACCCTAAACCCTAAACCCTAACCCTAAACCCGAAACCCCAACTCTATCTGGGGGTGGTACCTTGGAGCCTTAAGGTCGTACCCTTGGGTGTTGGGAAACCTCTTTCAAGATCCCTAAAGTACCATAAGGGCCATTTCAGAAGTAGATGAAGGGGAGCCTTTAGGGGTACAACCTTAAGAGGTCTTAATCCCCTGACTCTTCCCCGAACCCCTGAACCCTCAGCCCTATCAAGCCAAACCCCGTGCTCTGCCCTAAGCCCTTTCCGCCCCAACACATGTCTCCGAAGTACTCAGCCCTAAACCCTAAACCCTACTGTAAACCCTTTTCTTTCAGAGGGATAGGCACGCCTCCCCTAAAGCCTAAGAGGCGTGCCTATGCCCAATGAGGAGGCGTGCCTATGCCCATAAGGGCCCCTCCTTATTGGGCACAGGCCTATAAACCCTCTAAACCCTACAAACCCCATAAACTCCTTAAACCCTGCAAACCCTAAACCCTACAAACCCTAAACCCTCTAAACCCTCTAAACCCTCTAAACCCTCTAAACCCTCTAAACCCGCGAAACCCTCCTAAACCCTCCTAAACCCTCTAACCCCCATCAACCCTAGGCCCCCTAAACCCCTAAACCCTCTAAACCCTATCAACCTAAATCCCCAAAACCCTCTAAACCCTGTAAACCCTGTAAACCCTATAACCCTAAACCCTAAACCCTAAACCCTAAACCCTAAACCCTAAACCCTCTAGAGCCTGAAGAGGGCGTCGCAGCCGCAGCGCTGCACGTCGGCGGAACTGCAGCGATCCCTCCTTGGAGAGCACCCGGGATTTACCCCAAAGGTTTAGGGTTTAGGGTTTAGGGTTTAGGGTTTAGGGTTTAGGGTTATAGGGTTTAGGGCTATAGGGTTTAGGGCTTAGGGTTTAGGGTTTAGGGTTTAGGGTTTAGGGTTTAGGGTTTAGGGTTTAGGGTTTAGGGTTTAATTAGGGTTTAGGGCCGGAACCACAAGCCATAAAGCTCAAACCCTAGAAACTTGAACCCTGAGCCTCAAACTCTCAAATCTTATACCGCAAAGCCCTAAACCCTGAAACCCTGAACGCCAACATTACGCCAGAAACCCCTAAACCCTGAAACACTAAACCCTACGCCCTGAAACCCCAAAAAGCTCAGACCCTAAACACTAAACCCTAAAACCCAAAACCCTAAAACGTGAGTCCAGGACCCCCAGCCTCATCTCAGAGAGGATCAGCTTGATGTTGCGGTCCTCGGGGACTGGGATGAAACCCTGAACCCTAAACACTAAACCTTAAACCCTAAACCCAAGCTTCAAACCCTAAACCCTAAGCCCTCACCGCCCTAGCCCCTAACCCTTAAAAACCTACACCCTAAACCCTAAACCCTAAACCCTAAACCCTAGACCCTACACCCGAACCCCCCCAAACTGCAGGCCTGGGTCCCTACGGCCTGGGGCGCTTAAAGGGCTCGAAGGGCTGGAAGGGGGGCAAAGGGCCTAGGGCTCTCCCCAAGAGTCTAGGGTTTCGAAGGGTTTTAGGGTTTAGCGTTGAGGGCTTACAGGGTCTAAGGCTTATAGGGTTTAGGGCTTTTAGGGTTTAGGGTTTAGGGTTTAGGGTTTAGGGTTTAGGGTTTAGGGTTTAGGGTTTAGGGTTTAGGGTTTAGGGTTTAGGGTTTAGGGTTTAGGCCACCGCTGGGCTTATATGGGGTCCTCCACCGCCTTGTCGAAGAACCGTTCCGTATCCGTCTCCATGCTCGACCTTACTGCGCCATCCCATGTCGGGCTACTGGCCCTTCAGGGTTTAGGGTTTAGGGTTTATGGTTTGGGGTTTGGGGTTTGGGTTTTGGGGTTTGGGGTTTCGGGTTTGAGGGGTTTAGGATTTAGGGGTCTGGAACAGCTTTGGTTGGCTGATGCCCGTAGACCATAAGGCTCTCAGCTTCTCACCCCTACCAAAGAAGCCCCCGCCCCCCCCCCCCCCCCCCCCCGGCAACTCTGAAGCTAAACCTAAACCCTAAACCCTAATCCTCCTAACCCTAAATCCTAAACCCTAAACCCTAAACCCCACGGAGCATGCTTGAAGATTGATTGTCCAGGGACTACAGGATGGACCCTTATAAGGGACCTTGGGGGTTATTTAGGGGCTACTTAGGGATACAGGGACTATAGAAGGTTTATATATATATATATACACATATATATATGTATACATATATATATATATATACATATCCCTTCTAGGGATCCCTCCTTGTATCGAGATTGGGAACTGGGACTTGGCAGAGCGGTGTCTGGGTTGACGGTTCTGGATTGAGGGCTTAGCGGGTTGAGCAATCCCTAAGCCCTAAACCCTAAACCCTAAACCAACCCTAAACCCTAAACCCTAAACCCTAAACCCTAAACCCTAAACCCGAATCACACCCTCTGTGGGATGTTTAGGGTTTAGGGTTGAGGGTTCGTTGGGCTCCCTCGTATCTGGCAGCTTCCCCCGCAAGGTTCTGATGAGAAGCCTTCTGCAACCCCTATATACGTTCAGGTTTTAGGGCTTAGGGCTTAGGGCTTAGGGCTTAGGGCTTAGGGCTCAGGGCTTAGGGCTTAGGGCTTAGGGCTCAGGGCTCTGGGATCATTCTATCACGTACCAGCCTGCCAACTACGCGTTCCGCCCTCCTGAAGATCAACATATGAACCCCAGGCCCGGAACCCCTAAACCCTAAACCCTAAACCCTAAACCCTAAGCCCTAAACCCTAAACACTTTTGCAGGAAAACTCTTCTCACTGGTCTCGCACACTCGCACAGCGCGGGCTCCAAAAGGAGTCCGCAAGGCCGCACAGCGCAGCCCGGAAGCAAGTCAAAGTGCATTTCGGGGCCCAGGGTTTAGGGTTTGGGGTTTGGGGTTTGGGGCTTGGAGTTTGGGGTTTGGGGTTTGGGGCTTGGGGCTTGGGGCTTTGGGTTTGGGGTTTGGGGTTTGGGGTTTGGGGTTTGGGGTTTGGAGTTTGGGGTTTGGGGTTTGGGGTTTGGGGTTTGGGGTTTGGGGCTTTTGGTTGTAGGGCTGAGGGTCACGGGTCTGTCTAGGGTTTGGGGGACCACAAAACAGAAATTCCCTTGTTGGATCACAATGTATTCAAGAATGGCGTCATATCCATAGTCTTACCAGTAATAATACCTGATTCAAAACCAATCTTGTTTGGTTCAGACCCGAACGCCTGCTTGAAGGCTCGTGATAATTGAAAAGGCCCAAACTCGTGCCCCTAAGGTCGTACCCGGTTTAGGGTTTAGGGTTTAGGGAATAGGGTTTAGGGTTTAGGGTTTAGGGTTTTATATATTCCAGAGATGTATCTATAAAAGTATGTGATCTGAGTACACACCGACCATCCCGAAATGATTCTTAACTGCAGGCAAGCTTTCTGATTCGATTACTCGTTCGTGGGTGTTTCACCGTGGGTGGGTTGGTGTAAACGCTTTTCGTTCTGCAAACTGCCTTTTTGAAGCTGAAGTGGTTTATATAAAATAACTATGTATATATACATATATATATATATATATACATCATTCACTGTCTGGTTTCCCAGGGATCCACCCGAAGGAAGTGATTTCAATAGTTCAAACAAAGTAGAAAATGGAATGATTTAGAGCTTATTCGTAGAGCTTCAGAATTAAAGAACTAAACTAATTGACAACTTACCTCAAATAGTTAAAGAATTTAGAGTATTTCCAGGCTTCAGAATTAGAATAACCAATTATGCAAGCTCATTATGTTTCATTCCGAAGCCTCGGCATTGTTTTATACCTTACGCACTTTTGTTTTGTTCTTCAACACGTCAAACTGTTTAAACAGTGGCGGTGGATTTTCAGGATACCGAGTTCATTAACATCGTCAGACTATCTAAGCTGCTTGAACTATGTTTGAAGCTCCAGAACGCACCTGCTTTCATTCTTTAACTTAACCTCGTTAAGTTGAAGACCTACAGAATTTTACAGCCTCCAGGGATTTTTACACAGCGTGTATCGCTGAATGAAAAAGTCAATTACCCAGGGCACTCTTAAACTTCAGAATTTGAATCATCAAATACTGAGACTGGTTAATGTTATGTTGTGTATATGTTTACAAATCACGAGGAAGCATAGTACATAAAGGCCCCTCTCTCTCATATACAACGAATGAATATAAAATATATATATATATGTACATGCTCATATACATATATGCATGTATATAGATGTGATATGATCTCCTTCTTTCAGGGGATCTTGAAAAAATTGTACTCAAGCCCAAGGGACTAAGGGGCTCTACTTGACAGCCCTAACGTGGCACCCTTGGCCCAAGTCTGCCACCTTAGGGGTGCAAGGTAGAGCCCCTTGAGAACGATGCCCAGAAAAAGTATGTTTAGGGCTTGGGGTTTGGGGTTTAGGGTTTCGGGTTTAGGATTTAGGGTTTGGGGGTATCATTAACCAGTCATGACTATAGTAGGGTTTAGGCTTTGAAGCCTTTTTGGGGGCTCAGGGCTTTCGGGTTGAGAGGGCTTCGGGTGCAGGGATTGACCTTCTTGAGTGGCGAGTGGCTTCCTGCTTCAGGGCGCGGCGGCCTCTGCCACAGGGCAGGTATCGCAGCCGCATCCCAGAGCTGCTTGCAGGGTCTAGGGCTTAAGGTTAGGGTTTAGGGTTTAGGGTTTTAGGTTTAAGGTTTTAGGTTAGGGTTTAGGGTTTAAGGCTTAGGGTTTGGCGTATACATCTAAGAACCTTCCATGCATCGTGCTTTGTGTCAATCGTCTACAGACAGAAACATAGCTCTGGGCGATTCTGGGCGCTTAAGGCAGGGCTTGCAATGGGGTTGGGGGTTGCGCGCCCCTAAACCCGAAACCCTAAACCCTAAAACCTAAAACTTGCGGTTTAGTGTTTCGGGTTTATGCAGAGCTTTGCAAGTCAGCCCATCAGCTTCTCACGCGTCGCTTGCCTCGGCCGATCCCAGGGTTTAGGGTTGGGTCTAGGGTTTAGGGTTTAGGGTTTAGGGTTTAGGGTTGAGGGTTGAGGGTTGAGGGTTGAGGGTTTAGGGTTTAGGGTTTAGGGTTTAGGGTTTAGGGTTTAGGGTTTAGGGTTTAGGGTTTAGGGTTTAGGGTTTAGGGTTTAGGGTTTAGGGCTTGGGGTCCCAACTCCTCCCAGAGTTTGGTCACGAATCTTGAGTTTGGCATACATTTTGGAGGTTCAGGGCACGTATTCTTGGGTTTAGGGTTTAGGGTTTAGGGTTTAGGGTTCAGGGTTTAGGTTTTAGGGTTTCATAACTGCACCTATAACCCAATTCTACCCTATTAGGGCACTTAAGGGGCTTATGAGTGGGCCAGAATTGGCAAGTAAGTACCATGAGCCTCCAAGTAATTAGGTACGGTCTAACCCAGTTATAGCCCTGTTAGGGCACTTAAGGGGTCTTGAGTTCGGCATACTTCTAGCCGTTTAGGGAAGACTATACTGAACTTGGAAACCTGGAAAAAAAACATATTCTAAGCTGTTTCTTAGGAGGTACCGTACCCAAAAGGTATAGAAAAAATCCCAAGAATCCCTAAGAGGAAGGAAGTCCTAGATAGCAGGCTCGACAGTACAGACAGCGAATAACACCTCGACCCTTGGCTAAGAAAGTGCCTTGATACCATAACAGCAAAGAGTACTCCCCCCCTCCCCCCGAACCCTCCACACCTCCGAGCCTTTCATAAAGGTTCGAAACAAACCCTAGACCCTAAACCCCAAACCCCAAACCCCAAACCCTAAACCCCAAACCCCAAACCCTAAACCCTAAACCCCAAACCCTCAACCCTAAACCCTAAACCCTAAACCCTAAACCCTAAACCTAAACCCTAAACCCTAAACCCTAACCCTAAACCCTGAACCCTCTGAGCGCCGCACTCTTGAGGCTCTTGGCCTTCCTGCGGGCCGCCCGGTTCTGATCCACCGGCGCGTCGGGATCCCGGATGGCGCCACCTTGGGCCGCAGCGTGGGTCCAAGGGACTTTAGGCTTTTTGCATGGTGCTTTTCCCGAAACTTGAGAATTCCACGTACTTGAGGATGGCCGTGCCCTAAACCCTACACCCTAAACCCTAAACCCCAAAACCCTAAACCCTAAACCCCTAAACCCCTAAACCCCTAAACCCCTAAACCCTAAACCCTAAACCATAAACCCTAAACCCTAAACCCTAAACCCTAAACCCTACACCCACAGAAGCGCCCCCACAAACCCTGGGCCAAGCCCACGCTTCTCCATGAAGTACTTCTTCTCTTCCTTCTTGTACCTGCAGGCCACCCACTTGCCCAAACTGCCCTTAGGGTTTAGGGTTTAGGGTTTAGGGTTTAGGGTTTAGGGTTTAGGGTTTAGGGCAGTTTAGGGTTTAGGGTTTAGGGTTTGGGGTTCTCACTTAATGGGCTTTCAGGTTTAGGATCACAACAGGGGCGGCTGACTTGACCAACTGGTCGTCAGTGAGGACGGTCTCTGGCCAGAAGAGGGTCAGCAAGTAAACCTTGGCACGGCAGGTGCTCACTCGCCGCTTCAGCTCTCAACGAGATTCTGAATGTCGCCATCCCTAAACCTTAAACCCTAAACCCTAAACCCTAAACCCTAAACCCTAAACCCTCAACCCAAGAAACAGGTATCAGGAAGCCCGAGTGGCGCGGAAGCCCCTAGGGTTCAGGATTTTGGGGGTGCAGCCCGAAGCCTCAAGCCTTTGAGTGCGGGGTTTCGGGGGGAAGTTTTGGTTTAGGGTTTAGGGTTTAGAGTTTAGGGTTTAGGGTTTAGGGTTTAGGGTTTAGGGTTTAGGGTTTAGGGTTTAGGGTTTAGGGTTTAGGGTTTAGGGTTTAGGGTTTAGGGTGTAGGGTGTAGGGTTGAGGGTTGAGGGTTTTGCTTTCCGGGGCTTCGTGATTTTAGGGGTTTTAAGGCCTGGGGCTTGCAAGGCCCTGTTTGGGATACGTGGCTTCAGGGGTTTTGGAACTCAGGGCTTAGAATTTTTGGGGGGTGCAATATGACCCTTATGACATCCCCCTACGTAACCCTTTGAGGGGATATGTGGAGACCGCAAAGCCTGAATTACTGAGAACCACGACTTTATGGGGTTGAGGGCTTAGGGCTTAAGGTTTAGGGCTAGGGTTTAGGGTTTAGGGTTTAGGGTTTAGGGTTTAGGGTTTAAGGTTTAGGGTTTAGGGTTTAGGGTTTAGGGTTTAGGGTTTAGGTTTCCGGGCTTCTCCCAACTCTACCATCTGCGCCTAGAGCCCACAGCTCCCCAACCCCGCGTGCCCCTCCTCACACATGCACTTGCGGTTTAGGGTGTAGGGTTCCCCTAAACCCTAAACCCTAAACCCTAAATCCTAAACCCTAAACCCTAAACCCTAAACCCCACACTGCAAAGCCTCAAACATCCAGGAGGCAAAGGCTGCACCGAGGAAGAGGGGGATGATCAGCACGAAGACGGTTCCACCAAAGAAATCGCCAGGGGCCTCACATGTTGGCTAGTAGGGAATTGGGGAATAAGGGATAGATATATATATATATATATGTACATATATATATATATGTACCCTTTAAGGGATTATATGGGGTACCTCATTCCCCCATTCCCTGCTATCCAACTGCAAGGTTTGCAAGGCTTCGGGTTTAGGGCTTCGGGCCTTTAGTATTTAGGGTTCAGGGGGGCTTAGGGCTTAGGACTACAACCCTGAACCCTGCGCTCCCTGAGTTTTGAGTCCTGCAGCTTGATGACTTAAGCCCCCCAAGCCCCAGACTCTGACCTCTAGTACCCCAAAATCTGCAGCCCTTAGGGTCACCAAAACTTTCCACGAAAGTCCTTGCAACTATTTGGCAGAGCCCAGTGGCACCAAGGGTCTCAAGCTTGGGAAGGAAGTGCTTGAGTCTACTACCGTTTGCTTTAGAAGCCCCCCAAAAATGAATGATAATAATCCATATATTATCCTAGTAAGGAAGAACATCTTTTTGGGGGGTGGTTCTGAAGCAATTAGTAGTAGTGGTTCAGGCCCTGAAGTTCAGGCTAGGTAACCAAAGGCGGACTCCTCTGGATAATGTCCGCATGGGCGACGTGTGCGCGCTGCGTACCAGGAACTTCGCCCAGGAAGGTCCATCTCTAAGGGGGGTCATGTAACATCCCGGAAAGAAAAAGATCACGAAAAGCGATCACGAACAGCAAGAGATCCAAAGTGTGAGACTTTTCGATTCAGGAATGTGCACCCCGCTCATTCAGAAGCATTCCGCAGAATCAAGCCCTTGAGATGTTCACGCGACGCTGCCGGCAGCTCGCCAGAGCTCTGCCACAAGCGAAGGTCGACGAAATATTGCAGCTGCCAGCTATACTTGAGTTGGGTGCACCTTGTCTTTGGAGGGCACCAAGGTGGATGTAGCGACAGACCCAAGGGTTTCTCATTCGCGCAGCCACGATGGGCCAGGGTGGACATAGGTATCAGGAAAACTCCCTGCAGCTTGTCTTGGTCAAGCAGGCAAGCAGCCAGCACGTCGAAGTCACCGTCGTCATAAGGTAGTCTTCCTAGAGCACCACCGTGCTTCCACAGAAACACACGATACGAGTTTCCATGCATGTGAGCAGCCTTCTCTTGCAGTCGCAAACATACGCGACTTCCCTTGCAAGCAGACACTTCCAAGAGAGAGTCTGCAGGTGAATTATGCAGGCTCAGTCGTATCAGTTCCATGTCGATGGTTCGAAACATGCTGCACAGCTGGATATGCACGAGAGCTTCAGTTTTGAGTTTCGGAGGACACTGCAGGAGAGCATCCTGAAAACACGCATGTGGAAACTGCTGAGCATTCTGAAAGCACGCTACTAAGTGTGAGCAAATGTCGTGCACTCTTAGTTGCTTGTCGTGCTTGTGGCCAATGGTTATTCGAAGGTCTCTCCTCAGCAGCTGATTGCCAGCAGCTGCCCAGATATGATTTCCATCAAGGGCCACGAAGATCACGAGCATGCCATCGTATCCACATACACGGCTGAAGTGGTAGGTATGTCCCCTACGTTCCCGACTGGATGCAGATTTCAGCTGAATCCTGAGCCCGCAGTCCGGTGCCTCCTTCGACGTGAACACTGCATCAGCCCTCGACGCGTCCGAAAGGCGCCGGATCATGTAGCCATTTGCAGAAGTAGATGTCGCCAAAGCTTTTTCCAACAGCTGGAAAGCTTCAAGCTCCTTGCGATGGTTGCTGCCACAGATTTTCAGACCGCGCACACGTGCTTGGGCAGGAGTTTCTGCGTAGGCGGCTTCTTCTTCTGATGGAAAGTTGAGAGATCTTTGCAAGCGATGCTTATCATGAGCACACACAATTCGCAGCCGCTTGTCAAACGCATGTGCCGCGAGTTCGGCCGAGTCGTACCTGCCAAGATAGGTCTCATGTCCATGCAGATACAGCTGCGCAGTGAACTTACCCCTGTCATACCTCACACCACGATATTTCGCAGCCTCGGTCAGTTGGACGGCGCATGTACTTCTGCCTGAGGACACGTGGTCGAGATCATCTAAAAAGCGACGCTGTCGACCCTGCAAGCATATCGCCGGTTTCGATACAAAGCGGAATCTCGGAAAGCGACTTGCGAACTCCATGATGCAAGCTGCCATGGGCCATGAAAGTTCAAAAAGGTCAGTCTGCAACGTCGAAGTTTTCGTGGCTGACATTAAGACAACCAAATGCCTGAGCAGCCA
The DNA here is from genome assembly GCA_905221605.1 of Symbiodinium natans. NCBI lineage: Eukaryota > Dinophyceae > Suessiales > Symbiodiniaceae > Symbiodinium > Symbiodinium natans. The sequence continues at coordinate 58,557 of CAJNDS010002205.1, read as the reverse complement.
GGGGAAATCTCCCGGACCCTCGCAAACTTTACACATTACATCGGCAGAGGCCAATGCTAGCTGGAGCTTCACTTCACTGATTGGCTTATGGGGCTTAGGTTTTGACCGTCCCCAAAAGTAGTCACAACCAGGCTTCTATACCTAACTAGGGGGAATTCAAAGGTTTGTCCAAAGGCCACCACCTAAGGGCTTAGAGCTCTATGGGTTTAGGACTCTGGGAGCTGCAGCTGCGATCTTGGGTCTGGGGGGTCGGGGCACAGGGTCCCTGTAGATCTTCAGCCTAAAGTTCCCTGAACAAAAAATCCCTTAACCCAAAACCCAAAACCCTAAAGCCTAAACCCTAAACCCTAAACCCTAAACCCTAAACACAGCTATTTTGGGGGCTTGCTAAGTAGTGCTGACGGGTTCGAGAGACGTTGTTCTCGTCCTTGGGGCTCTTGGGTTTGACGGTTTAGAGCTTCTTGCAGGTTAGGGTTTAGGGGTTAAAGGTTTCAGGGCTCTGGGCCTTAAATTGTGGATTTAGGGTCTGAGGATTTTGGCCGCGTGGGCGTGTCCCTCGCGGCGACACGACAACAGAAGCTGGGGTCCCCTGCCGCTGTGAGGGGCACGCCCTTGATAGCAGTCATGGCTGCCCTTGGTCTCCGCGGTTTAGGGTTTGGGGGTTCGGGGTTTAGGGCTTAGGGGTGTAAGCGTTTAGGGGTGGTTTAGGATTTGGGGGTTCGGGGTTTAGGGCTTAGGAGTTTTGGGCTTAGGGGTGTAAGCGTTTAGGGGTTTAGGGGCTTGGGGCTCGGCTTAGGGGCTGAGGGGCCAAATTTGCTTCTTTCATTCGGGAAGTAATGGACTTTAGTCGCACAAGAAGGATCCGAATGTCGTCTGAGAACCCGCATAGTGATGAGAACCCAGCGACCGACATGTACCGACCTGCCATTTCAAACACCAAAAACCTTTAAACCCTTGGACAAAGCTTATATGCAGTGTCCACTTTAACCTCAAATTTGAAATCCCAAAAGCCCACCTAGACAAGTTCTGTCCAAAGTGAAAAAGCCCCAAACCCTAACACCCGATACCCTTTCAGGCCCAGACACCTTATGAACCCTATATACCCTAAACCAACACCCTGTGCAAACACAAAGCCCGAAACAAAAAAAAAGAACGATGTAAACCCTATTTGCCCTAAACCCTAAACCCTAAACCCTACACCCTACACCCTAATCCCTAAACCCTAAACCCTAAACCCTACAACACCCCACGGCTTGCAGACGTAGCATCTGCTTGGAGGCTACCAGGGCGGCGTTGGCCTGGCATCTCAGGAGCTTAGGGGTTTGGGGTTTAGGGTTTGGGGTTTGGGGTTTAGGGTTTAGGGGGTTTAGGGTTTAGGGTTTAGGGTCTTGAGTTAGGGTTTTGGGGTTTTGGGGTTTAGGGTCTTGGGTTTAGGGTTTTGGGTTTGGGGGTTTTGGGGGTTGTTGGGGGTTTTGGAGTTTAGGGCTAGGGTTTTGGGGATATAGGGTTTCGGGTATCGGGCGTGCCAAACAGAAGCGTGCTTTTGCGAGCGCGCACTAGCCTGCAGCCTGCAGACCTACCCACCCCTAGACAGCCCACTTACAGCTCTCATGGAGTTAAGGCTTTCTGTATTTGTTGTCAAGCAACATGTACTCTTGATGCATGGTGGTTTAGACGAACTTTGATCTGAAACTTACCTATGAGTTGGGTCAGACTTCGGACACTTGAAATATTTGGGAGAAGTGGAAACGCTTGGGTTGCTTGGATCACTTGGGTCACTGGCGACACTTAAGTCCGTTGGACCTCTTAGGATACGTGGCACACTTTCGCCACCACTGTGCTTGGGCACTGGGGGCACTTCACTCACTGCCTCTCAGCCTCCCAGACGGGGCTCCAAGGCAGGACAGAACAATGTGCGCGGACCGCATTTTATATCTTAGTTGCTGAGTTCATAATCCCCAAAAAAGTGTACACTTTCAGTTCTGTAGGGGATTCTACTATCCCAAAAAGGGTAAAGTGTGCTCACTCAGCTACTAAGATACTCTGATACAGTGACAATTGCTGACTCGCTTTTGCCTTGCCTGGAGGGCAGGCCGGCTAGGCCAGCTTAGAGGCCATCTCCCCCACCGGGAACTCCCTGTAAAACTCTTGATTTACCAGTACAAAGGTTATTATCATCCTGTACGAGTTTTTTTGCTTAGCATGGTTTACAAAGGCCCAAAAAGCTCTCATTTCTTTTCGGCATACGACAACTGCCACATCTTCGCATGCTTTGTTCATTGGCACGAGAAAGATGGAGCTCCCTGCACTGCGAACCCCCAATCCTCTAACCCTGCATATGTATTCTAGACCCTAAAGCCCTAAAACCCTAATCCCCTAAACCATATTCCGTTAAAACTAATCCCCTAAACCTTCCATTGACTTACATGGCTCTGAGCCGGAAAGCCTCCTCTTCCGCGGCACGGGCGACGCGGGCGACGCGCTGCGGCGGCGTCCCTGCCATGTTGCCGGTTTAGGTGGGTTAGGGTTTAGGGTTTGGCATTTCGGGTTTTGGCTTTGGGTAGGGTTTAGGGTTTAGGGTTAGGGTGTTAGGGTTTAGGGCGTCTCGACCCGCAACGGCAAGTACCATGTCCCTTCATTCATAGGGATGCCAGTCTCAGGGCTTAGGGTTGTAGTGTTACCCTCAACTCATATTCAGGATCTTAACCTAGTTGGAGGGTGTCTGCTTCTCGATTCTTGATTCTTGGGGATGCAAGCCAGGGAGTTGCGGGGTTCAGGGTTTGAGGTTTGAGAAAGGTTTGAGGTTTGAGAGGGCGCGAGAGGGGCCTTGTCTTGGTTTTGGGATTGCGGGTTCAGTGCTCTGGGGATCGAGGCTTTGGGAGCTCTACCTGGGACTCGATTTACCTACAGTTTAGTAGTAACTACCTTCAATGAAAAGGTATAACTTAATAACCCATAAAACTGTAGGTAAAGAAGGTCCCTAACCCTAAACCCTAAACCCTAAACCCTAAACCTTAAACCCTAAACCCTAAACCCTATACGGGTCCCAGGTAGGGCCTAGGCTTTGAGGCTGAAAAACCCCGAAGGCCCAAAGCCCCAGGCACCTCGCCCGGCGAGGATCTGGCCTGGCCTGACTGTGGGGCACTGGAAGCCCTGAAGCCCTTCAAAAATATATAATAAATAGATGAATAAGTATAAGAATTAAAATAAAAATGATAATAGGAATAATAATAATACTCATAAGAAGAAATAGTACTACTATTACTACTATTACTACAATTATAATAAGTATTATAGTAACCGCCGAAAGCCCTAAACCCCTAAACCCCAAACATTCTGCTTTAGAACCTTAAGATCCTAAACCTCTGAACCGCACTACTGGAGGGTCGAGTCTGCCCGCCCCCTCTGCTTTTCTGCCAATGCGTATTGTACTTTGGGAAGCTTACAATTGCACTTCCATCGTCTCTCTTTTAGACTGGTTGTCTTGGCAATTCTACAGCTCTTGTATAGGAAAGGGTGCCGATTTCTGAGACTTTGCGACTGCGCTTTGTTCGAAGACCCTCCTGCCCAGAATGCAACGTAGATGTAGACTCATGCTACTGCGCCCTCAACCCGAAATCCCAAAGCCCCAAAACCGTTGATGCATTTGCCGTGGGTAGGGGTTGGCATGCAGAGCAGCCTTGAAGTCCGACAAACCCACTTGTGCATCTGCTACGCTCCGTCAACCTTCGAAAATATGCTCCCTGAGAGTTCAGGGTTTGGGGCTCCGTTTCGTGTTCAAGGCACCCTGGAACCACATAGACCTAGCAAAGCCTTGTGCTCTGGTTTGGGTTCAGGGTTTAGGAGTTTTGGGTTGTGGGCTGAGGGTTAGGGTTGCGGGTTTAGGGCTGAAGGTTGAGGCTTCAGGGTTTGCGCGCAGGCCTCTCAGACGGTCGTGCGCTCACGAAGCCTCGGCTGAGGGTACCCTAAACCCTAAACCCTAAACCCTAAACCCTAAACCCTAAACCCTAAACCCTAAACCCTAAACCCTAAACCCTAAACCCTAAACCCTAAACCCTAAGGCCGAAGAAGGATTGCAGTGCTCGCAAGAGGGTTCTTATCGGGATTGTATCGTTAAGGGATCCGAAGTACGGGTCCTTAATGTGGGTGCCTTCATATGTAACCCTTATATACACACTATATATATATATATACACATAGCGTAAAAAATATATCTATGTATGTATGTATGTATGTATATGTATATGTATATGTATATGTATATGTATTATATGTATTATATGTATTATATGTATTATATGTATTATATATATATATACAACGGGCCCATACTTCGGATCCCTGTAAACAGGGGTAAGGGACCACACTGAGGGCCCATGCTGCCAACCTTCGAATCGTACGACACGACGGTTTGGGGCTCAGGGGCTTAGGGCTTAGGGTGTAGGGTTTTAGGGTTTTAGGGTTTTAGGGTTTTAGGGTTTAGGGTTTTAGGGTTTAGGGTTTAGGGTTTTAGGGTTTAGGGTTTAGGGTTTAGGGTTTAGGGTTTAGGGTTTAGGGTTTAGGGTTTAGGGTTTAGGGTTTAGGGTTTAGGGTTTAGGGTTTAGGGTTTAGGGTTTAGGGTTTAGGGTTTAGGGTTTAGGGTTTAGGTTTGAGGGTTTAGGGTTTAGGGTTTAGGGTTTAGGGTTTAGGGTTTAGGGTTTAGGGTTTAGGGTTTAGGGTTTAGGGTTTAGGGTTTAGGGTTTAGGGTTTAGGGTTTAGGGTTTAGGGTTTAGGGTTTAGGGTTTAGGGTTTAGGCTTTAGGGTTTAGGGTTTAGGGTTTAGGGTTTAGGGTTTAGGGTTTAGGGTTTAGGTTGTAGGGTTTAGGGTTTAGGGTTTAGGGTTTAGGGTTTAGGGTTTAGGGTTTAGGGTTTAGGGTTTAGGGTTTAGGGTTTAGGGTTTAGGGTTTAGGGTTTAGGGTTTAGGGTTTAGGGTTTAGGGTTTAGGGTTTAGGGGTTTGGGTTTAGGGTTTTGGGTTTAGGGTTTAGGGTTTAGGGTTTAGGGTTTAGGGTTTAGGGTTTAGGGTTTAGGGTTTAGGGTTTAGGGTTTAGGGTTTAGGGTTTAGGGTTTAGGGTTTAGGGTTGTGATGGGAACATGAACATGGGGTTCGTACCATAATCATAAGAAGGTTGCCCAGGGGCACTAGTCAACATGACCAGCAAACAAAGGAGGTTTCGGGGGCTCGTAGGGTGGCACGTCGCAACATCGTTCACGGACTATGTCATAGTATATAAAGCGGACTTAGAGCAGCAGGTAAACCCCCAAAGATGGACCTCAGGCATCCATCTACCCAGACCGTACGTCCGAAGCCCTATGCCCTAAACCTGAGCTTGGCCTCACTGGCGGCTTCTCTTTGGGAGAGTCTTAGCTTGAGCCAAGACCCTCAATCCTGAACCCTGAACCCTAAACCCTATACCTCAGGTCTCTGCGACAGACACCTTCCTTTGAAGCTTCGACCCCAAAACCCTCAACCCCCCTGAAGTTCTACCTCTTAGGTTTTAGGGATTTAGGAGGCAGGTTTCAGGGTCCAAGGGCATAGAAGCCCTAAACTCTCAACCCTGAACCCTGAACCCCAAACCCAGAACCCATACACCCTAAACCCCCAAACCCTAAACCCTAAACCCCAAACCCCAAACCCTAAACCCTAAACCCTCAACCCTCAACCCCAAACCCTCAACCCTCAACCCTCAACCCTAAACCCTAAACCCTAAACCCTAAACCCTAAACCCTAAACCCTAAACCCTGCCAAGGGCCTTAAAGCTCATCCAGGCAAGGGGCCGGCACATCTCAGGGACACGGCGGCCCAGAGGCCCAGCACCACCAAGCCACGCAGGAGGCTCCCTGGCACGGCCAGGGGGGGGTTTGGGTGGGGGTTTGGGAGTTTTTGGGGGGTTTTGGGGTGTTTTGGGGGTGTTTTGGGGGGTTTTGGGGTGTCGGGTTTTAGGGTTTGGGGTTTTGGGGTTTGGGGTTTGGGGTTTAGGGCTAGGGGTTAGGGTTCAGGTTGGGTTTAAAGGGGGTTTTTCCTTCTGGGTTTTGGGGACCCTGCTTAAGGATCCTTAAGGTAGAATAAGGGCCCTTCTAGGAGTACATTTAGGGGAGCCTTCTTGGGGCACGAGTCTTCATCCTTTGAATAAGTTACTAGGGGATGCCTGTGCACTTTAGGGGCCGCTTGGGCTACGGGGCTTCAAAAAACCATTTTCTCAGACCCCTGGAAGGATCCATAAGAGTAGAACCCCCAAGTAGCACCCTGTACTACTGGTGGGTCTTTTCTTACCTTTTTTTAGGACCCTTCAGGGGATCTACTTTCTGGATCCTCCCAGGGGTCTGGGTTCGGGGGGTATCTGTTAGGCTTCCTGATTAAGCAGGCCCCTCTAGTCCCAAAAACCTGAAACCCAAACCCTAAACCCTAAACCCTAAACCCTAAACCTTAAAGCCTAAAGCCTAAAGCCTAAAGCCTAAACCCTAAACCCCAACCCTAAACCCTAAACCTTGCCTGGCCGGTGCCAGACGCGTTCGCACACCATGCTGGCAAGCAGGGACGGCCACAGGAGGAGGGCTGATCCGAAAGCTGCGATGAAAGCAGGGTTTAGGGTTTCGGGTTTCGGGTTTGGGGTTTAGGGTTTAGGGTTTAGGGGTAGGGTTCAGGGGTTTCGGGTGGCTTCAGGGCTTCATGGGCTTCAGCGTTTAGGACGCTAGGGCTTAAAGGCTCAAAGGCTCAAAGGCTCTCAAAGGCTCAAAGGCTCTCAAAGGCTCTCAAAGGCTCTCAAAGGCTCTCAAAGGCTCTCAAAGGCTCTCAAAGGCTCTCAAAGGCTCAAAGGCTCTCAAAGGCTCTCAAAGGCTCTCAAAGGCTCAAAGGCTCTCAAAGGCTCTCAAAGGCTCTCAAAGGCTCTCAAAGGCTCTCAAAGGCTCTCAAAGGCTCTCAAAGGCTCTCAAAGGCTCTCAAAGGCTCAAAGGCTCAAAGGCTCAAAGGCTCAAAGGCTCAAAGGCTCAAAGGCTCAAAGGCTCAAAGGCTTAAAGGCTTAAAGGCTTAAAGGCTTAAAGGCTTAAAGGCTTAAAGGCTTAAAGGCTTAAAGGCTTAAAGGTTATAAGCATAAGGGTTCAGGACGTACGAGAAACGTTCCCATCACACTCACCTCAGCCCTACCTTACCTGGGACCCTTGTAATCTACAGTTTTATGGGCTTTGCCTACTAATTAAGGGTTAGTTCCTACTAAACTGTAGGTAAATAGAGTCCCGTAATAACCCGCGATGACCCGTAATAACCCGAAATGACCCGTAAACCTCCAACCCAAAATAAACCCAAACCCTAACAGCCGAAACCCTAAACCCTAAACCCCAAATACACCGAAACCCTTAAAGTGTCAGCGCCCGGCCCCAGACGCCCGGCGGCCGGGCCGAGGCGAGTTCGGGTACTACCAGCGGCTTGAGCCAAAGGCCGAGACAAGGCTCATGAAGTGGGGATTTAGGGCTGAGGGTTTCGGGTTTAGGGTTTGGGGGTTGAGGGGTTTAGGGTTTAGGGTGTAGGGTTAGGGGCTGAGGGGTTGAGGGGTTTAGGAAGGGGCTTCGGATGGTTTAGGGCTTGGGGGTTTGGGGGTTTCGGGTTGGGGGGTTTTAAGGTTTACGGTTTAGGATTTGACGGCTTAGGGTTTAGGGTTCCCCTCGGGTTTGGGGCAGTCTTGCGGCCTTGGGGTTCCGAGCCCTAAAGAGAAAATGTTCAGGGCTTACGGTGAAGGGTTTAGTTGGGGTTTGGGGTTTCTAGGGTTTATATAGGGTTCTGGGTTCAGGGTTCGGGGCTCCTCGACGCGTCCCGACAGTTTAGGGTTTAGGGTTCAGGGTTCAGGGTTTTGGGTTTAGGGCTGTAATTAAGTAGGGTTTGAAAGTACCCCTAAAGGACGGTCAGGGGCTTGGATGCAGGGCTTCAGGGAGTTTAGGGCTGTGTGGGGAATGCAGGCTTCAGCGGGCCCGGCTGCTAGCAAGGGAAAAAACTGAAGGACAAGTGTGCGACAAGAGACGAGACATCCCCCCCCCCCTCCTCCCTTCCGCGTGCTGATGGCCACCTAAACCCTACAAACTCCAAACACGCTAAAATCTAGACCCTAAACCCCAGGCCCTGGTTGAAGACAGCTGAACATCCCCATCGCCTTCACGGTCGCCTACGCCCCCGAGTCCCCTATGGATACTTGGGTTTATAGGGTGCAGGGTTAGGGTTCCGTTTTTCGGGTTCCCTTCAGGGTGACAGGCTCGCATGTGCAGCACAGGGCCTGCGTTGGCATACAGGCGTTGCACGCACAACATTCCTCAGAGCTGGTGTTTGTGCTGTGGGGCTTGGTAGGGTTCAGGATATAGGTTGGGAGGTTCCCCCTTATACTAACAGTCCTAAATATAATATCATAGGGGGGGTTACTATAATCCCTATTAGGGACTGTGGGTTTCAGGGGGAACATCCCAAGAAAAAGGGTTCAGGGACACCTTGACGTCACCGTGCAGTCAGGATTCCTTTGAGGATGAAAGGTTGCCCAACATCCCAAATCTCTGCAACCCTGAGCCCTAAACACGATTGAAATAAATAAACAAAAAGAATTAGAAATATGAATAGATATAGAAATATAAGTATAAATATAAATATACATGTAAGTGTAAATATAAATATAATACAAATAAATATGTGTGTATATATATATATATATATGTGTGTGTGTGTGTGTGTGTGCCCTTATAGTATACTAGTTTACTAAATACATCAACATATCCGCGTATATATATATATATATATATATATATATATGTGCCTCTACATCATACTACATTGCCAATTAAGGCCATAAACGCTTACGGGTTCTCGGCATTCTGCGCCCTTTGGGTTGCAGTCAAGAGTGGTTCAGGGTTTAGGGCTTGGGGTGTAGGGTTTAGGGTTTAGGGTGTAGGGTTTAGGGTTTAGGGTTTGGGTTTAAGGTTGGAAGCTGCGGTAGAACTGCCCCACCTGCCTGGGAGGGGGGGGGGGGGAGGAGGGGGGGGGGGAGGGGGGGGGGGGGAGAGGGGGGGGGGAAGGGGGGTGGGGGGGGAGGGGGGGAGGGGGGGGGGGGGGGGGGAGGGGGGGGAGGAGGGGGGGGGGGGGCGGGGGGGGGGAGGGGGGGGGGGAGGGGGGGGGGGGGGGGGGGGGGGGGGAGGGGGGGGGAGGGGGGGGGGGGGAGGGGGGGAGTCGTGCTGGGGTCCTTGTACGTCCTCAGAGACTTACCCTGAACCCCAAACCCTCCACCAGGTTAAGGTTCGGGGTTTAGGGGGTTAGGGGTTAGGGGTTTAGGGTTCAGCCGTTTCTCGTCTCTTCTCAGAATGATGCCAACTTACTTGCACCTCTAACGCGAAAGACTCGATCCCCTTGAACAGCACGTGCGGCCGAGATGCGGATTTAAGTTCTCCTGGCAAGGCAGGTCTTGATCGTCGGATTTAGGGGTGTTTGGCTGTTGGGGGCGAGGGTGTCGGCTTTGGGGTTTGGGGGACCTTTTCGGGAGCGTTGAAGCCGAAGCCCCTAAAGCCCTAAAGTCCTTAAACGCCAAAGGTCCGTACCCTGGAGCCCAGCTGTGGGGGCTAGGGCTTAGGACTTCGGGCTTCGGGCTTCGTGGAGGTTTAGGACTTAGGGTTTAGGGTTTGGGGCTTAGGGTTTAGGACTTGGAGTTTGGGGTTTGGGGTTTAGGGTTTAGAGCTTCGGACTTGAGGTTCAGGACTTTCTGGGCAAAAGGGTCAACCATATAAGCCTGCAGGGTTTAGGGTTTAGGGTTTAGGGCTTAGGGCTTAGGGCTTAGGGTTTAGGGTCTAGAGGTCTAGAGGTCTAGGGTCTAGGGTCTAGGGTCTAGGGTTTAGGGTCTAGCCCTAAACCCCGCAACCCTAAACCCTAAACCCTGAACCCTAAACCGTTAAGGGTTCAGGGTTCAGGGCTTGCATCGGCGCCGGGGCGTCGAACACTAAGGAAGCGGGCCAGGTCGCGGACTGCTCAAGATTTTAGGGTTTAGGGTTTAGGGTTTAGGGTTCTCCGTAACTTTACGGGGGGCTTGGGGCCTTAGGGAGTTCGTGGGCGGAGGGAGGGGCTGCGAGGCTCAATTTCACGAACACCTGTACCTGTAGGAACCCTTGAACCCCTCAAACCCCTAAACCCTGAAACCCCTCAACCCTGAACCCTAAACCCTAAAACCCTAAAAGACCCGAAAGGAAGCCCTAGAAGCCTCAGCACCGGGTGTTTGCTGCAGTCCTGGCCACCGAACTCCCTCGAGGGCTTCTGCTTGAAGGTCGCCATTTGCATGCAAGGATCTGGCCTGCGGCTTATGTAGGGTTTAGGGTTTAGGGTTTAGGGTTTAGGGTTTGGGGTTTGGGGTTTGGGGTTTAGGGTTTTAGGGTTTTAGGGTTTTAGGGTTTTACGGTTTTAGGGTTTTAGGGTTTTAGGGTTTTAGGGTTCTAGGGTTTTCGAGTTTTCGGGTTTCGGGTTTCGGGTTTTAGGGTTTTAGGGTTTTAGGGTTTTAGGGTTTTAGGGTTTTAGGGTTTTAGGGTTTTAGGGTTTTAGGGTTTTAGGGTTTTAGGGTTTTAGGGTTTTAGGGTTTTAGGGTTTTAGGGTTTTAGGGTTTTAGGGTTTAGGGTTTTAGGGTAGGGTTAGGGTTTTAGGGTTTTAGGGTTTTAGGGTTTTAGGGTTTTAGGGTTTTAGGGTTTTAGGGTCTGATACTGCTCGGAGGTTCATGGTACTTATGAGCCAATTATCACTCATAACCCACATGTAAGCCTCCTTAAGTGCCCGAATAGGGTTAAGAGGGTTAGAACTGGGTTATAAGTACAACATGAATCTCCAACTAGGGTTGAGGGCTTAGGATGTGGGGGGGTTTACGTAAAGAAGGGGACCCTAGTATAGATCCCCACATAGTAGGGTTCCCTTTGTCATAAGGACCCCAAATAATTTGCCCCGAAATTCGGAAACCCCACCTAGCTTGAGGAACTGCAGGTTCACGGGTTGACGTGGGCTTTGGGCTTTAGGGTTTGGGCTGGTGGTTCGGGGAGCTTGGGAATGACTCGGATGCAGGGCCCCTTTGCCCCCCTTCTAGCTTAAGAATTGTTCAGGCTTTTGAGTCCGGGCCTGAAACCCTAAACCCTAAAACCCTAAAACCCCAAAACCCTAAAACCCTAAAACCCTAAAACCCTCAAACCCTCAAGCCCTAAAACCCTAAAACCCTAAAACCCTAAAACCCTAAAACCCCAAAACCCCGAAACCCTAAACCCTAAAACCCTCAAACCCTAAAACCCTAAAACCCTCAAACCCTAAAACCCTAAAACCCTAAACCCTAAAGCAGGGTTTCGGACAAGGGGGCGGGGGGGCCCATGAACGCCTTAGCACCGTCGTTAGCACCTCCGGCCTCTTCGCTCCCCGCGGCTATGGCCAGAAGTAAAGCAACTAAGCATGGAAACCTGGGCACCCTCAATGGCTGCAGCTTATATAGTATATATAGTATATATAGTATATATAGTATATATAGTATATATAGTATATATAGTATATATAGTATATATAGTATATATAGTATATATAGTATATACAGTATATATAGTATATATAGTATATATAGTATATATAGTATATATAGTATAAAAAGTATATATAGTATATATAGTAAATATAGTATATATAGTACGTCTCGGATGAGTTTTCTGGGGAGGGAGGTTGAGGGTTGATAGGGCCTGTAGGGTCGACGGCCCCAGAGTGCTCTGGGAAAGCAGGGATGGGAGTCTAAGCAAGCAGTTCCTCTCCCCACAGTAACGCACCCCCACCTGCACTACATGTTGCCGCGAGTAACCCTGAAAAACCACCCGACTTTGGGTGGGCAGATGGTATACCCACAAACACTTCTCTGAGTTGAAGTTAAGAAACCCGAGGACAGTACGTAGGCATGGCCCTCATGTGCGCGTAGGTGAAGGGGGCGCTCTCTTGAATTTGGAGGCTTGCCCCTTTCTAGACACCTTTGTCAGGCAACAAGACCCCCCCCCCCCACGCCCCCAAAGAAAAAGGGGGCAGCAACTTAGAGCAGGCCCCATATATGCTTGGCCCGAAAGCCCTGAACCCTCATTGGGGTCTTTCTTCGGCACTCCCCAAACTTCCTCTTGAGATCCATGTGGTATCAGGGCTGAGGTTGGATTTCGGGGTTTAGGGGCCTTAAGGAGGGGTGTCTTGGCCAAAGCCCCTGAAGCCCCTTCTCCTTGTGCCCTGGAACTTCCTGATTTCAGGGGCTTTAGGATGCAAGCAACTCTAAGGGTAGTTACATAGCCCATACATCAGAACCCTTCACAGGAGGTAAGGGACCATATGAAGGGAGACCATGTAACGACCCTAAACCCTAAACCTACGTCTTGGCCGTAAAGCGGGCTGAATTGGGGTTTCGGGTTTCGGGTTTAGGGTTTAGGGTTTAGGGTTTCGGGTTTCGGATTTGGGGTTTAGGGTTCAGGGGTTCAGGGGTTTAGGGGTTTAGGGTTTCGGGGTTTAAGGGTTTGGGGTTTCCGGCCGAAGCTCGAATTCCTAGCCGTAATCCTTGATCCTAAACTCCCGGTCCTGAACCCCTAAACCCTAAACCCTAAATCCTAAACCCCAAACCCTAAACCCTAAACCCCACACCCTAAACCCTAAACCCTAAACCCCCCTTTTTGGCACGAACTGCTGTGGGCTTGGGTTTGAGTCTGAGGGCGGCTCCGCCAGGGAAATCGCACCTCACGGGGCAGAAAAATGTGCGGCTGCAGCCATGGGCTCAGCATCGCAAGTCCAAGCCATTCACTGTGGGTTGGGGTTTAGGGTTTAGGGTTTAGGGTTTGGGGTTTAGGGGTTTAGGGTTTAGGGTTTAGGGTTTAGGGTTTAGGGTTTAGGGTTTAGGGTTTAGGGTTTAGGGTTTAGGGTTAGGGGTTAGGGTTTAGGGTTTAGGGTTTTAGGGTTAGGGTTTAGGGTTTAGGGTTTAGGGTTTAGGGTTTAGGGTTTAGGGTTTAGGGTTTAGGGTTTAGGGTTTAGGGTTTAGGGTTTAGGGTTAGGTTTAGGGTTTAGGGTTTAGGGTTTAGGGTTTAGGGTTTAGGGTTTAGGGTTTAGGGTTTAGGGTTTAGGGTTTAGGGTTTAGGGTTTAGGGTTTAGGGTTTAGGGTTCAGGGTCAGGGTTCAGGGTTCAGGGTTCAGGGTTCAGGGTTCAGGGTTCAGGGTTCAGGGTTCAGGGTTCAGGGTTCAGGGTTTAGGGTTTAGGGTTTAGGGTTTAGGGTTTAGGGTTTAGGGTTTAGGGTTTAGGGTTTAGGGTTTAGGGTTTAGGGTTTAGGGTTTAGGGTTTAGGGTTTAGGGTTTAGGGTTTAGGGTTTAGGGTTTAGGGTTTCACTAGTCGAGCCGGTTCGTCCAATTATGGGGATGTACCCAACCCATTGGGTCCAACAACATTAGGAAAACATATCGCTTCAAACCCTAAAACCCAAGGCCTAGTAGCCCCTAGCCCTAAAGACCAAGGCCCTAAATCCTAAGCGTAAGGCCAGTAGGCCCTACACCAGAAAGCCAAGGCCCAAAACCCCTAAAGCCCAAGGCCAGTTGGTCTACGGCGTGCCTATGCCCACGAAAGTTTGTACCGATGCCCACGTAAGCTTCTGCCTCTGCCCACGCAAACTGTGCCTACGCCCACAAAGTGCGTGCCGGACGCGCCACTAAGCACAATTAGTTCGTAGGCATAGGCACAAACTTGCGTGAGCCTAGGCACAGATTTGGTGGTCATGCGCGCAAACTTTCGTAGGCATAGGCACGCTGGACCTTTGCCCACGAAAGTTTGTGCCTGAGCCCACGAAAGTTTGTGCCCGTGCCTATGCCCACGACAGTTTGTGCCTATGCCCCGCGCATTCGTTTTTCATCTACATATATACATATATATGAGTAAAACTGGTTTAGGGTTTAGTGTTAGGGTTTGGTCTAGGGTCTGTTGAGGCTCACAGGGTTACAAGCCCTCTTGTCTTTGGGGTAGCCGGTATAAGGCCAGTTGTAAGAAGGATTGAAAAGTAGGAAATGTAAAAGGGTATACACACACATATATAGTTTTTTTTTCTTGTCATTTGTTTCGGGGAAAGGGTAGTGCCATGAACCCTCAACCCACCCGAAACCCTAACCCTATCCAAACTTCTCAGGTGTCGTGGGCGTCTCAAGTGTCTTAGGCGTCTGCAATGTCCCCTGGGCCTCCGTTCGGGCGGTCTTGGTGTCTGCATGTCTGCATGACTCTAAACCCTAAACCGCGCGACCCCCCGAGCACACCCTAATCCCCAAGCCCTAAAGCCTTTAGTGTTCAGGGTTTAGGGCTTCGGGTTTGTCTTATTTCTAGGATTTTGGGGATTGCAGTCATGGCTTGGGAACTCAGAGATACAGTCCCATGGCAGGCAGCTGTGCAGAGGTGGAGAGCGCTCAAGAGGCCTTTGTGCTTTGCAAGGTCTTCTACAGGCTCGGTGCTTCAAGGCAACAGGGCTCAAAGTCGAGGGTTCAGGGTTTAGGGCTTTGGGGTTTTATTGTTGAGGGCTTTGGGGTTTTGAGGGCTTGAGCTTGGGGGTTTAGGATTTAGGGCCTCGCGTGCATTATCTGGGGGTTTCTGCTTAGCTCTCTAGATTATGGTCCCTATTGGGGCTCCTTCCAACACATAAGCCCTTAACCCTAACTAAACCCTAAACCCCCTTGTGGGGTGAATCAACAAGGATCATAACCTAGAGAACTGCTGCCCTTCTACATAGGGCTTCCCAGTAGTATGTTTGCCTGCTGCATTCATGGTGCCCCCGTGTGCTTCCCTACGTATGAGATACTGGTTCAGAAGGGTTTAAAGTTTAGGGTTTACAGGGTTTTGGGTGCTTTGAACCCTTCATATTTCGGAGCAACCTGGGCAAAACAGGCTACGGATTTAGGGTTTATTTAGGGTTTAGGGGTTTCTGAAAGAGCACTGTAATCCTGAGAGCTCCCACTTGGCGCAAACTGGGGGGGATGTCACTCGCTTCTGTGACATAGCCTTATGCCTAAACAAGCCCGAAAGCAGCCAATCATCCCCTCTCTTCGAGACCCTAAACCCTAAACCCCAAACCCCTAATACCCTAAACCCTACACCCTAAACCCCAAACCCTAAACCCAAACCCTAATACTCTAAACCCAAATACCCTAAGGGTCCCTCATAGAAGTCCTTCCTGTAGCCCCCTCTGCAACCCAAAGCACTTCCAAAAGTACCGCGAGCAGCTTCTTGAGGTTTAGGGATTAGGGTTTAGGCTTGGTGTTTAGGGTTCAGGGTTCAGGTTTCAGGGTTTAGGGTTTAGGGCAACCTTGCGACGGGAGGGATAGGAGGGCTTCAGGGGTCAGCATAAAGGGTTCGTGTAGGCTTTAGGCTTTGGGCTTTAGGCTTTAGGGGTTAGGGTCCAGGGCTTAGGGTTTGGGTTTTGTTGATTTAGTTTTGGTTGTAAAAGGATTCTCTGACAGGGCATTGAGGGTATTCAGGGTTCGGATTTGGGGTTGAGTTATTGGGATATTGAGGATTCTGGGGTTTTAGAGTTCCGGGCAACCCAGCCCGTGTCCACGGTGCCCTTGTTCTTGCAGGAGTTTCTGAGCCTAAGGCTTAGGGGTTTGAGGGTTTAGGGTTTAGGGCTTAGGGTTGAGGATTTAGGGTGGAAGCGTTTGCTCCCAGAGCCCCATGCCCTGGGAAGCCTCTGACATTCCCCCCGGCAACTTGCAAAGCTCAGATGCTTCGCGCTCTGTCTTTGCTCCGGCCCCTGTAATTTTTGGCTTAGGTGAGAAGAAAGGGCGTGCGCCCGTTTGAATACAAGTGGTGCAAGGGTACTTAGCCCTAAACCCTAAACCCTAAACCCTAAACCAGTGAGGTCACGTTCATGTTGAGGCATTCGCTGTTTGGCATCGGCCCAGGCCCCATCCCGTGCCCTGAGCGGACCACAGGGAGGAGGCTTGGGCTGATACTGGGCTTCACTGTTAAAATTGTGAGCTCTCAGCGTCGCAAACGGCCTGGCGGGAGGTGTTCCCCAAGAGCTCGCACGTTCATATCAAGCCGCACGCCCTGAACCCTCTAAAACCGTAACATCGGGTTTAGGGCTTGGGACTTAGGGCTTAGGGTTTTCGGGCCAACAGCTTGAAGACAATAGTTTTGGGGGTGGGGGTTCGGGGTTTCGGGCTTGGGGCATGGGGCTTTTTATGATTTAGGGTTTAGAGTGTAGGGTTTAGGTTTCAGGGTCATGTTAGCGTGGACAGTAGACCCCCGCAAGCCTACGAGGGTGGGTTGAGGGTGTGCTTGACGACTTAGGGTTTAGGTTTAGAGTTTTGGGTTTAGGCCTTTCCCAAGCACCTTCACAGGCCCTCCCTTTGATCGGCTGCTATAAGCAGGGCTCTATAAAGATCAAAAAGCAAAATCCGCATTGAGAGGGGGGAAAAACAGACATGAAGAGAGAACCAACAACAAACCCTAAACCCTAAACCCTAAACCCTAAACCCTAAACCCTGAACCCTAAACCCTAAACCCTAAACCCTAAACCCTAGACCCTACTCAAGTCAGATAGAGACATCGGGAGAAATATACCAGACCAGCACCACCCTGGAAATAAACAGGGTAATTACCCTTTTTGGTTTTAAGGGGATTGTAAGGGAAACCAAACCCTAAAAAAAGGAAATAGGGGCCTACGAGGTCCTCATAGAAAACAGGGAGAGAGCCTGATGGAGCGTGACAGTGAAGGAGGGAGGGAGCCCAGCTGAGATCCGGGACCCATCCTTCAGGCCAGTACCCTAAACCCTAAACCCTGAACCCTGCACCCTGAACCCTGAGAACCCTGAATCCTAAACCCCAAACCCTAAACCCTAAACTTTAAACCCTAAACCCTAAACCCTAAACCCAAACCCTAAACCCTAAACCCTAACCCTAAACCCTAAACCCTAACCCTGAGGTTTAACGCTTATAGGGTTCAAGAACTAGAAAAGATGCCCCATGTCTTCCTTTCGTAGGTTTTTAAGGCAACCTACCTACTGGGTAAGTGCACCAGCCGAGAAGAAAGACTTACCAATTCAATCCCCTTCTCGCCCTTTCCACAATAGGCCCCTAGAACCTACACCCTACATTACTTCCTTACGGCTTTAGGCTCGGAACTACTGTGAGAGCAATCGACTCCCGAAGTCCTCCCTCAAAACAGCAATTCCCGCACCTCCTCACGCCTTGGCCCTGCATGCGACGCGGGATTGCAGGAAAGGGTTTAGGGTCTAGGGATTAGGGTTCAGGTTTGCGGCTTAAATTTTTCTGGTCTGAATGGACAGGGGTGAAGCCCCTAAAGCCCTCAACCCTCAAGCCCTTAACTCCTAAAGGCCTGGAACCCTCAACCTTCTAGAAACCCACCCAAGCAAACCCCTCCAGCCCTTAAGCCCTAAAGCCCTCAAACCTCCGGGAATCCACAAAACCCAATGCCCAAAACCCACAACCCAAAACCCTAAACCCTAAGCCCAAGACCCTAAACCCTAAACCCTAAACCCTAACACCCTAAACCCTAAACCCTAAACCCTAAAACCTAAACCCTAAACCCTAAACCCTAAACCCCAAACCACAAACCCTAAACCCGACCGAGGAGGGGCCCCCTGCCTGGCGTTGGGGCTCTTTCCGATCCATCGCACGCGGCCGCTGTCGAGGTCATAGATGCCTGGGCTTAGGGTTTCGGGTTTGGGGGTTGGGGGTTTAGGGTTTAGGGTTTAGGGTTTAGGGTCTAGGGTCTAGGGTTTAGGGTCTAGGGTTTAGGGTTTAGGGTTTCGGATTTGGGGGGTTTAGGATTTAGGGTTCAGGGCTTAGGGTTTAGTGACCGGGGGGTTAAGGGTTTTGGGTCTATTGTTTGAGGTTTAGGGTTTCGGGTTTGAGGGGTTGAGGGCATAAGGGTCAGGGTTTGGGGCTTAGGGTTTGGGGGGTTTAGGCTTTTGGGCTTAGGGTTTAGGGTTTGGGGTTTAGGGCTTGGGGGGTTTAATCATAGATGCCTGGGCTTAGCGTTTAGTGTTTGGGGGGTTTATGGTTTCGGGTCAAGGGTTTGAGGATCAGAGTTTAGGGTTTAGGGTTTTGGGTTTTGGGTTTTGGGTTTTTGGGTTTTTGGGTTTAGGGTTGGGGGCTTTGGGGGAGTTGTTTGCTGATGGGGTTGGGGTCGATAAGGCATAAGATAAGGAGCTTGGGATTCCGGTGCCTTATACCCCATGTAACCCCGCAAGGGAGATCTGTAGGGTTTCAAGCGCAGGGGATCTTCGGGCTCAAACACCCCCCAGTCCTTTGAGGGAACCCCAAAGCCTTATAGGGTTTAGGCTTTAGGGTTTAGGGTTTTGGGTTTAGGGTTTTGGGTTTTGGGTTCGAACCTTGCTCTTCCAAGGATTTTTAGGCACGAAAAAAGCTAAAAGCTTGCCGAGGGAGGCGGGACAAGCAAGCGGTCAACTGTAGCACACGGGCTGTACGCAGTGGTTGCAGCCATCCGCGCTACCATGAACCCACGTGATGGATCGGTGTTCTGGAACACCATGTTCGAAAAGTCTTGCCAATATGTCTTCAAGCTTGGCACCATCTCATCCAGCACGGAGTCTGTTGCAGAAACCGAAGAACCTTTCGCGCATGAATGAATGCCTCATTGTCAAGGTAGCTTTTTGAAACTGCCTCGCGAACCAGAGCCGTTTTGCTTCAGCAGAATGATCTGATGCACACCCTAAGCCTTAAACCCTAAACCCTAAACCCTAAACCCTAAGCCGGCAAGTCTATCCGCAAGGCAAGGCCCTCTGTCACCGGACCCCAAGCTTCGCGGTCAACTCCCCGCTGCCCAGAGCCCTTAGGGTTTAGGGTTTAGGGTTTAGGGTTTAGGGTTTAGGGTTTAGGGTTTAGGGTTTAGGGTTTAGGGTTTAGGGTTTATTGTTTAGGGCCCCTTAACCTACACCTCCCCACACCCTACATAAGCAGCCCTAAGCCTAAACCCCAAACTGCCCCTAAAACCCTAAAACCCGAAAACCCTCAAACCCTAAAACCCCAAAACCCTAAACCCTAAACCCTAAACCCTAAAACCCTAAGCCCTAAACCCCGAACCGCCAGGTGTTGGATTTTCAGCGCAGACTTTGGTATTGCGGCTGCGGCAGCACCATGCTGCACTGCTTTTCCCTTTGGCAACTACATCCTAAACCCTCTTAGGGTTGAGTTCTGGGTTTTGGGGTTAGGGTTTCGGGTTTCGAGTTTAGAGGCATCCCCAAACCCTAAACCCTAAACCCTAAGCCCTAAACCCTCCTCCTGCAAAGCCCGAGCTCCGCGCCTCCCTCGACCTCCACCTCGCCAGATTCCACCTGCACATGAACTGGTTTAGGGTTTAGGGTTTAGGGTTTAGGGTTTAGGGTTTAGGGTTTAGGGTTTAGGGTTTAGGGTTTAGGGTGTAGGGTCTAGGGTTTGAGCCTTTGGGGTTGAGGGATTCAGTTTTGGGGATTTACAGGGACATGTAGGGCGTACAGGGCCTATATATATATATATATATATATATATATTGACTTATATTTGTATCTATATGTATATTAATACATATATATATATGTATATATGTATATGTATATGTATATGTATATGTATATGTATATACATTCGGGCTTATGGGGCTTAGATGGGGCTTTCAAGCCCGGCTTTTGTTGGGTCTTCATAGGGCGTTTACAAAAGGGCTGTGTTTGAAACAGTTCTTGGTCTTCATGGGGCGTTCACGTGCTTCCTTTTCCGGGTTTATGTTCGAGTGTATGGGATTTTCCCTATGTTTTGGGCTTCGGAACGGCAGGAATTCCAGGGGTGCTCAGGCGCTTTTTGGAGGCTCCAGGGCTTCAGGGCTCCCAGTCGCAGCGGGGTTTCGGGCTGAGAGGGTTTAGGGTTTAGGGCTAGGGTTTAGGGGTTTGAGGTTTAGGGTTTAGGGTTTAGGGTTTAGGGTTAAGGGTTTAGGGTTGGTTTAGGGTTTAGGATGTCAGGGTGCTCTCTAAGTTCGGGTGCCTTTTTTTTTTTTTTTTGGGGGGGGGGGGGGGGGGTTCTGTTTATGAAGGTGCCGTGCTATGTAAAGGACCCAAAAAGAGACCCTAATGTAGAGAACTACCCACGTTAGGGTGTAGGGCTTAAAGGGTTCGGGGCTTAGGATTTAGGCTCAGAGCTTAAAGGGTTTGGGGTTTGGGCCTCGAGTTTAGGAAAATAGGGCGTTTAGCGCTCAAAGGGTGTAGGGCGGAGCTTCCCCAGATTAGGTTCCCCTTGTGCGGGAGTGGGGGTGGGAGGGGTCCTTATGATAGTGACTGCACTTAGGGCTGGAGGGTTTTGAGGGCTTTGGGTCGCGGCAAGGGTTTCGAGTCTGGAGTTGCACGTCTAGGGCAATTCCATCCCCAAACCCTGAGCCACTATATAAACCCCGACCTAGTCCCTCGGCGGCCTAGATGCCTAACACTCCTAGAAGTCCTACACCCTTGTATCCCCAAAACCCTAAACCCGAAGCCCTAAGCCCTAGGCCCTAAGCCCTAAACCCCAAACCCTAAATCCTAAACCCTAAGCCCTAAACCCCAGAATTTTAGCGATGGCAGGCGGGAGCCTTGCTTCGGAGGGTCGGGCTGTTCTTGACAAGGAAGTCCATGGAGTTGAAGACGTTGACCTTCACCTCACCGATGGCTTGGCGAAGGTTTAGGATTTAGGGGGAAAGGTTTAGGGTTTAGGGTCTAGGGTTTAGGGCTTAGGGCTTCGGGTTTAGGGTTTAGGGTTTAGGGTTTAGGGTTTAGCGTTTAGGGTTTAGTGTTTAGGGTTTAGGGTTTAGGGCTTAGGGTTTAGGGTTTAGGGCAGTTCTGGGTTTAGGGCAGTTTTGGGTTTAGGGTTTAGGGTTTAGGGTTTAGGGTTTAGGGTTTAGGGTTTAGGGCTTTCGGGCTTTCGGGCTTTCGGGCTTGCTAATCTTTATGGTGTATGAGGGTTTGGGGTTTATTGGGGGTACGTAGGGCTTATCAGGGTTTAGGGCTTCTCAATGGGCTTGGTCAAAGTTTGGGCTTAGTCTTTAGGCTTCGTACTTTTTTTTAGGGTTTAGGGCTTTGGGCTCACCAGGGTTTAGGGTTTACGGGTTAGGGTTGAAGGTTTAGGGTTTAAAGCCCTAATGCCTGTTAACTAAATAGCATTCCTACATATACACATATACATATATATATATACATACATATCTCTCTGCGTGGTTTAGAGCTTAGGCTGTAGGGTTTAGGGTGCCTCAACCCGAAACCCCCGAGTCCAACTGCCCCTACTCAAAACGAATCGCTGGGATCGCAAGGAGTCGGAGGTGTAGGAGGCCCCGAACCCCTGAAACTCTAAACCCTAAACCCAAAACCCTAAACCCTAAACCCTAAACCCATAGGCTTAGGAACATGGGTGTGAAAAATTTGGGTTGTTGAGATTCGGACCTGCGAGGGAAGTTCTTGAGCTTAAGATCTTTCAGGGCGATTCTGATAGGGCCCCTGGACCTAAAGTGCTTGTAGGGCCAAGTGTAGCAGGGGTACCCCAAAATAACTAAACACACCATACACTCACCAAGAACCCGTGAGGAACCCGAAACAAGACAAAGCAGTCACCAAAAAAACCTAACCCCTGAAACCCTGGACCCTAAACCCGAAACCCTAAACCCTGAACCCTAAACCCTAAACCTAAACCCAACAACCTTGCGAGCTCAGTGGCGGCATGCGCTGCGATCTGCTCCTCTGTAGGGGAGCCACCAATCTCCTCCTCTGCCTTCCAGACTGCTGAGAGGTTTAGGGTTTAGGGTTTAGTGTTTAGGGTATCAACCCTAAACCCACTGCCCCAAAACTTCGGAGCCTAGCGTCCGGCAGAATTGAAGTCTGTGCGATTTGAGGGCTGATCCAACTTATGGGCCCCTTCTTGGTGCCGAAGACCCATACAAGTCGCGCCATTCAGATCAACCCCATTCGATTCATGGCCGGGGACATCCCTATGACCGGGAAGGCCGGCGGTCCCGCTGTACGCCCCCAGACCTGAACCTGCATCCTATACCCTAACCCAACCTAAAACCTAAACCCTAAACTCAATTAAGGCCTATAGGCCACCTCGACGGCACAAACTGACCCAGGTCGTTCGCCCGCCTCTCACAGCTTGGAGGTCGGTAGCACCCGCGATGGGCCCGGTACGGGAGCACGTACTGGTCCCCAAGTTAAGTCACTACCGTAAACCCAAGCATTCAATTGCAAAAAGGGGTACCCGGTCCCGGGACCCCCTTGGGACCCCGCTCTGGCACCTAATAGAACTGCAAAACGCCGGAGCCTGACCTGGACTGAAACCTTCCCCCTTGCCTGAAAGGACTATCAGTGACGGAAGACGTTGTATTGGAAGTACTCTATTGTCCTGAGTTTAGGCCTAAACCCTAAAAGGAATAGGTTGTTAGGGTGGCTTTGCCGCCTTGGACGGCGTGGGGTGGGAGAATGGTGTTGATGGCCTTCCACAATCGGGCCAGAGCTGCTCTTCGCACCTGACGAGGCTTTCGAGCCTCTGCTGCATCCTAACCCTTACAGCATCTACCCCCTTTTACAGCAAACCCTAAACCCCAAACCCCACACCCGAAACGCTAAACCATGCCACCCTAAACCCTACACCCTGGAGCCCTACATCGGAGTCCGGGGCTTGGGTTTAGGGTTTAGGGTTTCGGGCTTA
The DNA here is from genome assembly GCA_905221605.1 of Symbiodinium natans. NCBI lineage: Eukaryota > Dinophyceae > Suessiales > Symbiodiniaceae > Symbiodinium > Symbiodinium natans. Next base: position 35,822 of record CAJNDS010002205.1, on the reverse strand, counting down.
AGCGTTTGTAGCCCAGGGTTGGGTTTGGGGGTCAGGGTGTAGGACTGTCATTACGAACAAATGAACAAAATGAATGCACGAAATAAATGTGCAGATATGTATATATATATATATATGTGTGTGTATATGTATATGTATGTGAATATACATATATATATATATACATACATATACACAAATGATTCTATTCGTAGCCATATAGCTCGGGGCTTCCAAGCATTTTGGATTTCGGGTTTCCGGTGTCACTTAACCCGAAGATCCGCCACACCCCCACGAACCTCTCCACTCCTTAGCAAATGCTTCGGGCATGGGAGGGCTTATAGGGTTCCAAGGGTTTGGGGTTCCAAGGGTGCCGGGTTCCACAGGTGTTCAGCTTCAGGGCTTCAGGATCTTAGGATGGAAGGATCTAGGGCCTAGGGCTAACAACCCCCAGACCTCAACCCTCAACCCTAAACCCCCCTAAACCCTAAACCCGAAACCCTAAACCCTAAACCCTACCCACAGCACCTTCTTGGCCACGTCATTGAGCCCCTGCAGCAGTGCGCCCAGGGCGTTCGGCGCCTGGGGGGTGGGGGTCGGAGCCTCCTCAGGCGCCTCATATCGGCTCCAGGGTTTAGGGTGTTTAGGGTTTAGGGTTTAGGGTTTAGGGTTTAGGGTTTAGGGTTTAGGGTTTAGGTCTTGAGGCTTCAGGGATTTGGGGCTTCGGGGAGTTTGGGGTGCTGTAGGGTTGCGGGTTTACGCTTTTGGGCTATGTAAGGGTGTAGGGTTTAGGGCGCGTAAGTCCTAAACGCCACACAGAGTCGATACCCTTGCACGAAGGGATCATGCCAAAATCAACAGACCCTTAGCCCTAAAGCCCTGCATCCAAAAACGACTTCGGGCTTTAGGTTTTAGGGAGGAATTTAGGGTTTTAGGTTTTTAAGGGCGCAGGGCTTAGGATCTTTTAAGGTTTCAGGATTAGGGTTGCGGGCTTCAGGATTAGGGTGCAGGGTTTGGGGCTTTGTGGGGCGGGGGGAACCCTGTGCGGGGGGAACCATGTATGGGATTGCTGTAGAGATTTCCCATAGCATCTACATTCCCCACTCCCACTTTGAGCACAAAGAAGTTCACCCTAAAACCTAAACTCTAAACCCTGAACCCTAAACCCTAAACCATAAACCCTAACTAATTAAGCCCTAAGCTCACCCAGCGCAGGACTGCGCCAGGTTTGGCGCTTCGAGGAATCAGGGTCTTAGGGGTGTGGTTCGGGGCTTAGGGCTGTACCTAAACCCTGAACCCTGAACCCTAAACCCTGAACGCTAGGAAGGGCTTTGGGGGCTTCACTAGGCTTACTGGAGAATGTGCAGGGGCTAGGTTGGGAGTAGAGCGAAATCTCGGAATCCCGGAATCCCCCCGCCACCCTAAACTGCTTGGGTTTAGGGTATAGGTTTGGGGTTTGAGTTTGTTTATAGGGTTTGGGGTTAAGGGTTTAGGGTTTAGGGTTTAGGGTTTAGGGCAACCCTGAATCTCCAGCCCGTGGAACGCACATCCGCCACTCACTCTCGCATTCAGAGGGGCCTCCCCGCGGGACTTGCCCTTGTTCGCGAGGTAGTCCTGCCCCAGGTCTCAGGGTTTTATATGGGGTTATATGGGTTGAATTAGGGTTTAGGGTTTAGGGTTTAGGGTTTAGGGTTTTTGGGTTTAGGGGTTAGGGTTTAGGGTTTAGGGTTTAGGGTTTAGGGTTTAGGGTTTAGGGTTTAGGGTTTTGAACAAGGGTTTAGGGCCACCCCTCAACCCTAAACCCTACGATAAGCCGAACGCCCTGCAGTTTTTAGGAGCATCAAGCCATGGGCACATGGAGTCATAGAAGTAAAACCTCAGCACTTCCCACTGCTACATGTGGGTCCTTCTTTCTGGGATAACCCCATGAGATTCCAAGTTTCGGGGGCTCCCTGGGCATTCGTTCTGTTGATAAGGACAAGACGATAAAGAATAACCAAAGACGATGAAAGTTCAGAATCATGGAAACCATGATCATGGTCACAACGATAAAGGAGCCACAGCAACCAGTAACGCCAATGGTAACGGCGCGGTTAAGAAACCGTTGTAATCATGATAGCAACGGTCCCGATATAGTCTGCGGTACAATGGGTACAGTCTTGCATACTTAGTTGCTGAGTTCATAAGCCCCCAAAAAGTGTACACTTTCAGTTCTAGAGGGGATTCTAGTATCCCAAAAAGTGCAAAGTATGCTCACTCAGCTACTAAGTGAACCTTAGAGGGAGCCTCAGGGAGCAGTGTTGGGAGCATTAGGGAACCTTGGGTTACATACCCCCCCAGGAACCCCGACCCTGCAAGTAAAGTCCTGAATGAAAGGACTGTTGGGCCTCTTGGTGGCTTGGGGTTTAGGGTCTAGGTTTTACGGTTTGGGGTTTAGGGCCAGCGGCCTCATTCAGGCTTTTGCAGGGCTTCGAGGATAGGCTCGTCAAAGCCCAAACCCCACCTTCCCACACATCCCTAAACCCTAAAGAAACCCCCAAGGCCCTAAAGGCTTAAACCCCAAACCTTACAGACCGTCACCTTTTTCTAATATTCCGGCGGAAGGCAAAGCCGCAGTCCTGACATTCCTGAAACCAGGACCATCCTAAGAATGGCAGTCGTGAGAATCGCAAAGGTATATGCGCTTTGACGGTTTAGGGTTTAGGGTTTAGAGTTTAAGGTTTATATAGGGTTCAAGGCTTTGGGTTTAGGGTTTAGGGTTTAGGGCTTTGTTTTAGCCATAAGAACCAGTGTAGCCATGATGCCCTTCACGAAAACCAATACAAAAACGGGAATGGGAGCAAATGTGTGTCCTTGGTGGCACCGTTGATGGCTCCGCACTTCGTGTGGCCCAGGACCTCGGTGACGGCAACAGCCAAGGGGCGAGATTTCCTGTCATTGTCCTTGGCCCACAAATCGCAAGCCTAAACCCTAAACCCTAAACCCGAAACCCGAAACCAAGCCTTTCCTGGCTTTCGCTGTATGATGGCGAGATGCTCGTCTTGTCCATCCGTCATCCCCAAGCCTCTTAGCTACAGTATCCCAGTTCGTACAACTCCATTCAAGTGTGCTTGAAGCCCTGAAACCTACATACGGAAGGTTGGCGTCTGCTCAAGCTCAGGGTCTAGAAGCCCCTAACCCTAAACCCTGAACCCTAAGCCCTAAACCCTAAACCCTAAACCCTAAACCCGACAAATAGCCGGGGGGCCAGGATCAACTTGGTGCCAAGGGCACCGGTGCAGAACCTGGGTGGGAGGCCACTCCACAGTCTTAGGGTTTAGGGTTTAGGGTTTAGGGTTTAGGGTTTAGGGTTTGGGGTTTAGGGTTTAGGGTTTAGGGGTTAGGGTTTAGGGTTGAGGGTTTCGGGTTGAGGGCTTCGGCGTTCAAACTACACTCTTTACTGGAATATACGGAAGGCACAGGGGACAGTCTAACAGTTTAGGGTTTTGAGTTTAAGGTCTAGTTGAAACTGCAACTTCTTAGCAAGTCCCATGCACCTTCAAATATGCTTGAAGGGTAGGGTCTATCCCCCACTCCCCCCTGAAGCAACAGCAAGTGACAGCACCCCTTAAAGCAAAAATAGGCTTTAAATAGCGCATATATATATATATATATGTATATCGATATATGTATATGCATATATATATATATATATCTCTCTCTCTCTCTCTCTCCCTCTCTCTCTATCTCTATCTCCATCTCTACCTCTACCTCTATCTCCTTGATGTTTATACAGTAGTAAGGAGGGACTATAGAAATTCACGACCCTTCACTGAAGTTTTAGGGCTTGAAAGTCTCCTAAGCCAATTGAGCTCTGGGGGGCGGGGGGGGGGGGGAGGTTTAAGGTCAGGTGCTGGGGTTTATAGAGATCTTGGGGTGGTGCATCCGTGAAAAACCCTAACCTAAACCCCTAAACCCTAAACCCTAAACCCTAAACCTAAACCTTAACCTAAACCTAGACCCGACATCAAGAATTTAGTGGGGTCCAGGCCTCTAAAGGGCGAACCGTGTGTTGGGCAATAGGGTTTCGGGTGTGGGGCCAGCTCTCTGCAGAACCAACGCGCATGGAATTCCCTTCTAGGCCCAGGAGTAACCTACGAGTAGGAGTAAAAACGGGTTCCCTTCTTGGTCTTAAGGGGCGTACAAGGGAACCCCCTAAAAAGGAAATAAGGCCTTACTCCGGGTCCTAGCCTTGACCCTGAGGCCTGCATCCCGATTCAAGCCCTAAACTCCCTACACCCCCCAAAAACCTGCAGCCTTAACTCCTGCACCACAAAAACGCTTGGGGCCCTCAAACTCCCTAAATCCCCACAACGTCTGACCCAAAACCCTAACCCTAAACCCTAAACCCCCTAAACCCTAAACTAAAAAAACCTAAACCCTGAACCTATACGGCCATCCGGGTGGCTCCAGCGAGCCCATGACGTTGCCACTCGGAGTGCAACGCAGGTGTTGCCGGCGTTTCGGAGCACCGAACAACATCCTCAAAAGTTTAGGGTTTCGGGTTTAGGGGTTTGGGGTTTCGGGGTCCGCCGACCTGGCGGCGTGTTGGATGGGAAAAGGAGGAAAACCAAAACCCTTACCCCCCCTCCACCTACCCCCCCCGACCCCCCCTACCCCCCCTACCCCCCCCCCTCCCGGTTGCTGGGCTACGTGATGGGTTTGGCTTCACCCCCAGTTTTCCCAACCCCCCCCCCCCACCCCCCCAACCCCCAACCCCCCCCCTACCCCCCCCCTAACCCCCCCCCCCCCCCCCCCCCCCCCCCCCCCAACCCCCACCACCCCCCCACCCCCCCCCCCCCCCCCCCCCCCCCCCCCCTGCCCCCCTCCCCCCCCTACCCCTTGAATTGAAAACTGTCCTACGTTTCACAGAGGCTCAAGCAAATCAACTTTTGGCATCCTTTGAGCTGACGAGCGCGTTTAAACCTTTCAACTATGCTCCAGCGCGGTCGGCGGCTTGAGCCGGAGGCTCTTAAATTTAGGGTTTAGGGTTTAGGGTTTAGGGTTTAGGGTTCAGGGTTCAGGGTCTAGGGTTTAGGGTTTAGGGCTTAGGGGAGGTGTGGGTGTTGAGGGGTTTAAGGTGGTCCTTTGTAGGCGTTTTTTTCGGGATCGGACGGCTCAGAGTTTAGGAGGTTCGGGGTTTAGCGGAGACACCGTGTCCGGGGAGACACCGTGTCCAGGGCTCCCTACCCATGGCCCCTCGACAGTGCCGAGCTAAAACGAAACAACCTCCAAATCCTAAACCCTAAACCCTAAACCCTAAACCCCAAACCCTAAACTAGACCTCAGGTTCCGGGATGCGGTTCATGCACAAACCTACAAAACCTACAAACCCCCCAAATCCTAAACCCTAATCCCTCAACCCTCAACCGTAATCCTAAACCCTAAACCCTAAACCCTAAACCCTAAGCCCTAAACCCTAAACCCTATGAAACCGTAGGGGCTGCAAGCTTTAAGGCGCATTCAGGCCCAGGTGCGCCAGGCAGGCCGTCGAAGACCAACTCCAGCCTGTCTCTCAGAGATTGGGCGCTTCAGTTTAGGGGTTTAGGGGTTCAGGGGCTTAGGGGTTTAGGGGTTTAGGGGTTTAGGGGTTCAGGGGTTCAGGGGTTCAGGGGTTCAGGGGTTTAGGGGTTTAGGGGTTTAGGGGTTTAGGGGTTTAGGGGTTTAGGGGTTTAGGGGTTTAGGGGTTTAGGGGTTTAGGGGTTTAGGGGTTTCGGGTTTAGAGTTTAGGGTTTAGGGTTTAGGGTAACTCCAACCTGTCTCTCAGAGATTGTGCTTATAAGTACGGTGTCCGGAACGTTGCTGAGTACCCTGGCCCAAAAAGAAGGCTAACCTTTCAATGATGGTAGGGCTGTCTGTGCCCAAAAAGGCTAAAGGTCATCTACTCAGCTACTGAGGTAAATCCTAAGACCTAAACCCAAACCCAAAAAAAAACGAACATAAACGGCCTTTGATCTAGGAAATCTCGTTAAGGGGCCAAGGGTTTAGGGGCCAGCTGTCAAAGGTTTGAAGCAAAGGCACTTCATTGTCAGGTTCTGGGGCTCTCCTATGGGCGTACTTGGAGGTTCAGAGTACTTATTAACCAAATCATAACTGTACTCATAACCCCCTTATCACCACATAAGGGCACTTAAGGGGTTTGTACGTGGGTTATAAGTGCAGTTAAACTTGGGTGAATAAGTACCATGAACCTCAAAGCATGGGTGCAGGCGCCAGGATGCTCAGGATGCTTAGTTACGGGGAGGAGAGCACCGGGGCTTGAAGGGGTCACCCGCGCTTCTTTCAGCGCACCCTATATGCTAAAACTTAGGGTGTTTAGGGTTGCAGTTTAGGGTTTGAACCCTAGTCTATGGTTGGGATAGCATTAGAAACTTAAACTTCAATTCCTTATTGAGTTGAAACTTGAATTGCTTGTTGAGTTTAAGTACAATGAAATATGCAACATGTTACCCCACTATATTGACAAACGAGCACCCTTTTCAAGTGCTACCCGAGATGCGGCACGCGGGAGTCCGCGCAGCCGAGAATGGCAGTGTGCGGTGCCTCGCGGCCGTTCAAGGTTTAACGGATTTCGGGGGCTCAGGGTTTTAGGGTGCCTGTTTCGGCCACAGCTCATAGGTATGTAGAGAGGTTGGTATGCTAAAGTTTGCAGGGCAAGGGCCTATACTTCATAACCCTTGAAAGAAGCTAAGGAACCATCTTGAGGGACGTACCGTCCCTTAGATTCTACAACTAGACCCAAGAGAAACTTGAGAAATAGAAAGGGTGCCCTTCTTACTTTCAAGGGGGGAACCTAAGCCCTAAAATAAGGGAATAAGGGCCTACTCCGGGTCCTAGAAAACCACCCCGTTCCTATGTCTTGGTAGCCCAGCAACCGTATTATAACAAGGGTACCCCTTTGGGGGCTGGTTAGATTTACAAGAAAACCGGAAACCCCAAAAAGGGCAAAAGGGTACCAATGTCGCAGGTTCTCCTAGATTCCCTAAGGGTCCATGTACCGCAGCATCATATACTTGAGCCCCAAGTCCCTATATAGGAGGTAGTTTAAGGCCCAAGTATTCCGCATTTAGGTGCATGGACTTTGAGGTTTAGGGCTTAGGGTTTAGGGTTCAGGGTTTAGGGTTTAGGGTTTAGGGTTTAGGGTTTAGGGTTTAGGGTATAGGGTTTAAGGCCCAAGTATTTCCGGATTTAGGTACATAGGCCCTGAAAAACTGCGGAGCCTGGCCCACGGTCGCCAAGGCCTTGCGCCTCGATATGCTCGCTTGAGGATTGGGGTTTAGGGTTTGGGGTTTAGGGTTTAGGGTTTGGGGTTTAGGGTTTAGGGTTTAGGGTTTAGGGTTTAGGGTTTAGGGTTTGGGGTTTGGGGTTTGGGGTTTAGGGCTTGGGTGTCAGGGGTAGAGTAGAGTCGAAGGCATCAGGGTCGGTCGCCCAGGCACTTTGGCACAGGCACGGGGGCTCCGGCTATGAAGGCTGGAAGCCTGCATGTGTAGGGTTTAGGGTTTAGGGTTTCGGGTTTAGGGTTTAGGGTTTCGGGTTTAGGGTTTAGGGTTTAGGGTTTAGGGTGTAGGGCTGCCATAAAAGCAAGCCTTAAGAACAGAAGCTAACAATCCCGAATCCTTCAGCTCGAAACCTCACCCTACAACGTCTACGCCTCGAAGACTCGAAGGCTCTAAACCCCAAACTCAAAAACCCACCACCCTAAACCCTAACCCTAAACCCTAAACCCTAAACCCCAAACCCTAAGCCCTAAACCCTAAGCCCTAAACCCTAAACCCTAAACCCGAAACCCGAAACCCGACCCCTGAAAACAAAAGACCCTAAACCATAAACTTTGCCCTACCCGCTCGAAGCCTCTAAGGCTTTAAGTTCCTAAACCCAAAACCCTAAACCTTACATCCTAAACCCTAAACCTTAAAGCCTAAACCCTAAACCCTGAAACCCTGAACAAGCCCCCACCATAAGCCTTACACGCTAAGCCTAACCCTCTCTGAGGGCCTAAGCTCCAAAACTCCTAAAACCCCAACATCCTAAACTCCTAAACCCTAAACTCCTGAACTCCTAAACTCCAAAACTCCAAAACTTTTGAAGCTCTGAAACTCCTAAACTCCTAAACTCCTAAACCCTAAACCCTGAACTCGTAAAACTCCTAAACATCTACTCAGAGGACTCTAAGTAAGGACCCTAAACCCCAAACCCTACACCCTAAACCCTGAACCCTAAACCCCAAACCCTAAACCCTAAACCCTAAACCCTAAACCCTGAACCCTGAACCCTAAACCCCAAACCCTAAGCTCTAAGGCAGAGGCATCTTGGAGTCGATCCGGCCAGCAATCGGGGCGCCCACGGCGAAGCGCTCGTTGCCTGGCGGAGCTCGGCCACCCTGGTTCTTAGTAGGGAATGAAGGATCTAGGGTTTAGGGTTTAGGGTTTCGGGTTTCGGGTTTCGGGTTTAGGGTTTCGGGTTTAGGGTTTAGGGCTTAGGGTTTAGATATGTTGTTTATATACCCTTTAAGGGCTTGCATAGGGCCCGAATTCCCTCATTCACGGACCCTTAGTATGGGCCCTTAAAGGGGACCCTTTTTCTACCTCTTAAATACCCTACAGAACAAAAGGGCCCATACATCGGAACCCTTTAGAGAGGGAAAGGACCATATTAAAACTACCCCTAGCCCCTTCGTCCTTTCGGGGTTTGGGGGCTTAGGGTTTAGGCGTTTCCGGGCTTAGGGGTTATGGCTTGAGGGTTTAGGGGTATAGGGGTTCAGGGTTTAGAGGTATAGGGTTTGGGAGTTTAGGGTTCAGGAGCTCTCGGTTACGATTTAGGAATGGGAGCGTGTGTGTTGTGCAGCAGACACGAGATGAAACGTGAAACTGCGATGAGGGGCCCTTTGCACGGTATTTGCGTGTCCTTCTTCATGTGCTTGTTCGTGATGAGTCCCACGCCCACCACTGTTGCGGCTGTTGCGCAGAGCAAGGAAGTTTCGACGAGAAATGGTCTCAGGGGTGGATTGCTCGCCTTAGCGTGGATTGCCCCTCACCCTGAACCCTAAGGGCAGGACGTGTGTTCACGGCGGCATGCCTCATCTGCATGGTACTGCGTTGAGGGCTGAGCAACTTACATGGGTCTAGGATGTAGGAGCTTGGGGTTAGGAGTTTAGGGTTCAGACATTTAGGGTTTCAAAGTTTAGAAAAGTTTGGCCAAACCTTGAAACCTCAACGTTTGGACCGTCTCGTAAGGTAAGGGTCTTGTTTGGCTGCCCGAAATCTGAAAAATGAAGGGTCATTTTCGCCATATGAATTCTCCGCGAAAAATAGCGGGAATCGAGCACTTCTGCGCCGATCCTGGGGTACTACTCCCCAGTTGCTTGAAACCTTATGGGGGGGGGTCCAAACCTCGAAACGTCAACGCTTGGGGCGTCCAAACCTTGAAACCTCAACCTTTGGGGGAGCCTAAACCTTGCAACCTCAACCAAACTTTACTACATGTGGAAAGTTTTGGGCAACACGGGTAGCAGCGCGGCGCGAGTTCCCCTTTCCTGGCGAATGGCCTGTGTTTAGTTCTCTCTTGGGCCCGTCCAAGCCGACAGAAAAAGGCCCTATCCGGGGCCTGTGCCGAGCGGCGGGTACTCAACCTCATCATCCAGCGGGGGGGCGACAGTGCCACCAGTGGGTGGCAGTGCCACCAGTGGCGTCGCAAGGCACCCTCCCTTGCCGCCCTCCGTGTCCTTGACTCCCTTCCTGGGGGCTCGCCAAGGACATAGTAACTAAAACCGATGCTGTCGTGTACTGAGAAGATGGCGCACTTGTCAGTTGGTATCTGCTGTTTGCTGCTATTTTGGGACTAACGGCTGAGAAAAAAGGCACGCCGCAGGCAGTGAGCTTGCTGCGCCATGATGCACTGAACGCAAACACTTGCTTTTTGCTTGGCTGACACTCCTTTTTTCGAGTTCCGTACCTTTTCGTTTTTGGGTTCTGTGTCAGGGTGCCGCTGGTGCAAAAAGATCTGGCACATGCTTCGCATCCAGCCACAACGTCGCATGGTGTTTGCATCTGGACTGCCAGCAGGCTGGGCCACGCTAACCTTCTCTGTATCGCCCCCAAGAAAACCTCAAGCAGCGAAAGAGCCCACGTGGCACGGCCAATTCAGTCTAATGTTTTCACGCACGGCAAGAAGCTGCACGTTGTCTGATTGTTCTGCCAACTCGTGTGACTTACTGCAACGCTATACATGTGATTGGATTCTGTGGCCAAGGGCTTTCATGGTCACGTAGCCCTTCCCTGGCCGGAAACATTGCATCACGTTGGAACGCTTGGCAACATGACCTCCCACACCTTTTGACCTTCTTTCGAGAAGTGCTGCAGGACTGTTTGCACCGCGTGCTCGGTCTCTGCCACACTCCCTGCCTGCCTTTGGGTTGTGTCCAACTGCGTGGCCGCAGCCAGGAGCTCGTCGCTGAGGCACTCCGTGAGCTCAACCATGCCCGTGCGCGAAGGTGAGGACAGGGACTGTGAAGCAGGTTTGAGTATTTGTTTTCCGCAGCAGCAGGGGCTCCAAGTCAAACGTGTTCGGTCTGTAACCACAAGTGTTTTACCACAGAAACATGGGCAAGGGAAGCAGCAACAAAGGCAGTGGCAAGTGGACCGGTGGAAAGGGCTGCTTCCAAGACTGGTCGATCTGGTCGGCTCGCATCTCCATACTCCGCTCCTATCCAGGGGAGAGCGGGGAGATGCTCGTGAAGAAGTCCGGCGCCAAGCGCGACATGGACCTGCTGAGCCCAAGCAGCATCCCCCAGAGGCTCACCTCTCAGAACTTCGGGGCTCTGTCTCGGCCCGAGAAGTGGCTGAGCGTGTCAGTGGGGCTTCTCAAAGGCTGCCAGGGGCCGGTCTGTGCTACTAGGACATGAGAGACTTCCAACTCAGGCGCTGCCGGCGGCAGTGAAACGGGCGCGAAAGCCCCAGTCTAGGATTTGAAACCCCAGGCCAGAACCCTTAGAAAACAAACAGAAACTAAGAGCACTAGCCTCGCTTTGTGACGAAGCTGCACGTCGTCGTGCACCTCACCGGCCCGGGCTTTTTTGCCCCCGGGCCATTTTCTACTTCGGGTTTCTGAGATCCCTGCATGAAAGTTGGCAGAATGAACCACGAGCTCCATGCGATCAGTTTCTGAGGCCCCTGCCGCTCTATCTGTAGAAGCGCCGGCCATGACGGACAAAATGTTAAACTCTGGATAGACCAGAAAGTTGCTGACCTAAGCGCAGAATTTTCGAGTTCCCCTTAGACCAGACATTTGCTGCTGGACAAAGTCTGGGTCCCAAGGTAGGTAACAAATTTGTTTACTTCATGTTGCTGCGAGAAGTATGAGCCGAAATTGGCACAGAAACGCGCTTGCCTGATGCTGCCAGAAACAACCTTGGAGTTCCAATTGGGCCAGGGATTTGCTTACCTCATGCTGCCGGAAATATTTTTGGAGCGGCAGTTGGCCCAGAAACTTGCTGATCTTACGGCTGCCAGAGTTTTTTGGGTCCAAGTTAGGTGAGAAATTTGCTTACTCATGCTGCCGGAAAATTTTGGAGCTGCTGCTGGCAAAATTTTGGGCTCCAAGTTAAGTGAAACATTTGCTGACCTCATGCAGCCGGAAAAATTTTGGGGCTCCAGTTAGCCCCAAAAATTGCCCTTCTTACAGCTGACAGAAGAATTTTGGGTCCAAGTTAGGTCAGAAATTTGCTTACCTCGTCCTGCCGGAAAAATTGAGGGTTCCAGTTCGACCAGACATGTGCTTGGCTAATGCTACCGGAGAAATTTGCTTACCTCATGCTGCCGGAAAGTTTTGGAGTTCCAGTTGGACCAGACATTTGCCTTGCTGTTACTGCCGGAAAAATTTTGGTGCCCTCAATTAGGTCAAGAATCTGTTGTCGAATGCTGCCAAGAAAAATTGAGCCCAAGCTGAGCAAGAAAACTGCTTGCCTAATGCTTTTATTCCAAGACCGCGGCTTCGTGACGGACGCGCCTCAATAGTGCGTGTCCCTGTGACTTTTGTGCCCCCCCCCCCCGCCCCGCGCCCCCGCGTTCGAGGCAACAATTTGCGTATCTGTCTGCGCATTTGAGATCCAATTTGCACGCCGCAGAACCTCGGGTTTTTGACGTCGACCTCCATGTGGTCCGGTGAAAACGCACTAACACCGACCGGGGAACTCGTGCTTGCAACAAAAGGCTCAAAAGAAAATTGCGAAAATTCTTTTTGTTTTACACGTTTCCAAATCCCCGCAGGGGATGCAACCACAGGCGATCTACAGCAATCAAGCTCGTTAAGAACCACGCTGCTTACCAGAAAAAGATTGCACCAATTTGGAGACGGATGCAACCGTAGGCACTGTGTCGACATGTGTCGCTCGGTTTTCTGCCCTAAACCCTAAACCCTAAACCCTAAACCCTAAACCCTAAACCCTAAACCCTAAACCCTAAACCCTAAACCCTAAACCCCAGGCACTTCTGAAAAAATCATCTGTCGCCTGGTGCGTTTGTTTGGGGCCCCCCCAAGAGCAGAGGGCCGGGTGAGGTTCACGAGCCTAGGTCTGGGTGGTTTTCGGGGTGGGATCGACAGCTGGCAGCGCGCCTTCTGTTTTGGCACCAACAACTGATGCGACACTCTACACCCCAAACCCTAAACCCCAAACCCCAAACCCTAAACCCTTTTAAACCCTAAACCCTAAACCCCAAACCCTACACCCCAAACCCCAAACCCCAAACCCTAAACACCCAATCCCCAACCTCTAAACCCCGAACCTCTAAACCCCAAACCCCTAAACCCCAAACCTCTAAACCCCAAACTCCCAAACCCCAAACCCCGAACCCTAAACCCCAAACCCCAAACCCTAAACCCCAAACCCTGAACCCCAAACCCGACACCCTAAACCCCAAACCCTAAACCCCAAACCCTAAACCCTTTTAAACCCCAAACCCTAAACCCCAAACCCTACACCCTAAACCCCAAACCCCAAACCCCGAACCCCAAATCCTAAACACCCAAACCCCAAACCTCTAAACCCCAAACCCCCAAACCCCCAAACCCCAAACCCTAAACCCTGAACCCCAAACCTCTAAACCCTAAACCCTAAACCTAAACCCGAAACCCCAAACCCCCAAACCCGTAACCCTAAACCCTAAACCCCAAACCCCAAACCCCTAAACCCTAAACCCCTAAACCCTAAACCCTAAACCCTAAACCTAAACCCTAAACCCGAAACCCCCACGAGCTGAAGGCTGCCTTCCTTGAGGAGCTTCAGGGCTGCCGGAGCGGCCATCGGCGGGTCCTCCATGGGTTCAGGGTTTAGGGTTTAGGGTTTAGGGTTTAGGGTTAGGGTTTAGGGTTTAGGGTTTAGGGTTAGGGTTCAGGGTTCAGGTCCCCTTGCCAAAGCTTTCGCAAGGCCCCATACAAACATCAAGATTCGTCCAAGCCAAGTTCGGCAGCAAGCGTTGCGAACATATACGAACTGAGCCAAGCTCTACAGCCCGACCCCGAAAACCCCTAAACCGTAAACCCTAAACCCTGAACCCTGAACCCTAAACCCTAAACCCTAAACCCTAAACCTTAAACCCTAAGCCCTAAACCCTAAACCCCTCATCTTCGCGTCCCGCGCCCCTCCTGAGGGGTGCGGACGCCGTGGGCGCCGATCAGCGCCATGGCATCTGCGGATCCGCTCATGGAGGGAGGGATGTGCCTCGGCTGGCATTCAATTCTAGGGTTTAGGGTTTAGGGTTTGGGATTTAGGGTTTAGGGTTTCGGGTTTGGGGTTTAGGGTTTAGGGTTTGGGTCCATAGGGTTGGACGTTCATAGGGTTTGGAGGTCTAGAGGTTTAGGGGCTTAGGGTTCAAAGTAGGCCTCAGGGTTTCGAGGGTTTCTGGGGTTTAGGGTTTAGGGTTTGGGGGTTAGGGGTTAGGGGTTAGGGGTTCGGGGCTAGGGGTTAGGGGTTAGGGTTTAGGGTTTAGGGTTTAGGGTTTAGCGTTTAGGGTTTAGGGTTTAGGGTTTAGGGTTTAGGGTTTAGGGTTATTCGAACCTTCCCATTCCAAGGAAGGGACCCCATAGCTACTCTAATCACTTGCAAGACAACGGTGGGGTCACTGGGCTTTGAGGGGAGGGGGAGCTCCCAAACTCCTGAATCCCGTGACGCACTTTTAGGGGGTTACCTCCATACTACGCCCCCCCGCCCCTCCCCCCAAGGGTTTAGGGTTTAGAGTTTGGGTTTGCCTACTACCCCCCTCCATACTACCCCCCTCTATACTCCCAGGTTCCCCCAAGAATGAAGGCTATTTAGGGAAAACTAAGCCTAGTTAAGATTAATTAAGGGGGAACCTAGGGGGGGGTAGTATAGAGCCTTGAGACCTCAAGAACCAGCCAAGAAGAACATGCGGTTGAGGATTGAGCCCTCAATGTTTGGGGTTCAGGGTTTAGGGTTTGGGGTTTAGGGTTTAGGACTTAGGGTTTAGGATTTAGGGTTTAGGGTTTTGGGTTTAGAGCTTAGCATCTGGGGTTTTAAGGAGGAATGCTCCCTTCCCACTGAGTAGAAACCCGCCAAAGAAAAACTGATGCATTGTAAGTGGACATAGCAAAGGCTCCAATGTGCGGAAGTGGCTGAATATTTGGGGCACCAAAAGACAAAGCCCTTGAAACACGAAGTGCATCCTAAACCCTGAGCCCCATATACCCACACCTTTAAACCCTCGATACTCGGAACCCGAAAGCCTCTCGAAACCCATACGGACGGCCCCAAAGCCCATACCCTAAACCCTAACCCCTAACCCTAAACCCTAAACCCTAAACCCTAAACCCTAGACCCTAAACAAAATCGAAACCTTGAGCCCTGAAAACACAAGGGGCGCATAGGTCCTTCTTGCGTTCTTTTGTGGAAGGGGCGGGAGCCTCTTTCAATGAAGCCCTGCACTCTAAACCTTCAACCCTACACCCTAAACCCGAAACCCTAATTGAACCCTAAACCCGGAACCCTACCTAAACCCTAAACCCTAAACCCTAAACCCTAAACCCTAAACCCCAAACCCCAAACCCCAAACCCCAAACCCCAAACCCCAAAGCCCCGGAACCTTACCGAAACCCACAGCCGAGGCTGGGCACAGCTTGGACTCAAGGAGCTCGGCCTATGCGTGGGAGTTAGGGTTTAGGGTTTAGGGTTTAGGGTTTAGGGTTTAGGGTTTAGGGTTTAGGGTTTAGGGTTTAGGGTTTAGGGTTTAGGGTTTAGGGTTTAGGGTTTAGGGTGTAGGGTTTAGGGTTTAGGGTTTAGGGTTTAGGGTTTAGGGTTTAGGGTTTAGGGTTTAGGGTTTAGGGTGTAGGGTTTAGGGTTTAGGGTTTAGGGTTGGGGGTTACGGTCTAGGGTCTAGGGTTTAGGGTTTAGTGTTTAGAGTTTAGGGTTTAGGGTTCAGGGTTCAGGGTTCAGGGTTCAGGGTTTAGGGTTCAGGGTTCAGGGTTTAGGGTTGAGAGTTGAGGGTTTGGGGTTTAGGGTTTAGGGTTTAGGGTTTAGGTTTTAGGGTTTAGGGTGGGGGTTAACTATGGGTTAGGGGTTAGGGCTTAGGCTTTCCCGGGCGAATGGACTTTCACCAGGCCCAGGAGTAACCAGACCCAGGAGTAACCCCTAAACCCTAAACCCTAAACCCTAAACCCTAAACCCTAGGAATGACAAGGGCAACCTTCTTGGTTTTAAGGGGATTACAAGGGAACCCAACCCTTAAACAGGAAAATAAGGGCCTACTCCGGGTCCTAGTTCATATTATAACGCAAAAGGCCTCGTGTAGGGTGCGCATGGAGTACTCTGAGGTGGTTGAAGTCTGCATGGTTTTTTTCATTTCTGGTTTTGCATCTGGTCGTAGGTTTTCCTAGGGTTTCTGCGTGGCGGCTTCAGGGGGTTCATCCTTTGTAGGATTTGGGGTTCAAAGGCTTTTCAGGTTGTATGGCTTAGGCCCCGGGATTTCGGGTTGAGACTTCGGGCGTGTCACCTAGGCCTTCTGGGCTTCAGAGCTTTGGATTGTTAAAGCTTCTGGCTTTATGTGGGGGTGTCCGAAATTCGGGGTACCTTATTGGGGTCTTTATTATAAGGGAATCCGACTATTGGGGGACTCTATTCGGGCTCTCTTCTTTTCGTAAACCCCCATATCGGGCATCGTGCTCGTCTAGGGTTGGTCGTAGGGTTTGGCTTTCGTTGGGGGGTAGGGGTCGGAGAGGGGGGGGGGGGGGGGGGGGGGGGGGAAGGCCGTACCTAAACCGCCGTACCTACATGCAATCCCTTCATACCCTAAACCTTGGGATGCTCCGCCTTACACTAACAGCCCCTTCATAGGGATTGTATTGGGGGGGTACTAGAACCCCTTCTAGTATTACAAATACAAATTTAAAAAAAAAGAACTAAACCCCAAACCCTAAACCCTAAACCCTAAACCCTAAACCCTAAACCCTAAACCCTAAACCCTAAACCCTAAACCCTAAACCCTAAACCCTAAACCCCAAACCCTAAAACCTAAACCCTAAACACCCTTGGCCGCCTGCTTCGGGGAGGGGCCGAAGAAGTCGACCTCACCGGTCTCCAGCTTGTACACGGCACCTGAAACCCTAAACCCTAAACCCTAAACCCTAAACCCTAAACCCCAAACCCTAAACCCTAAACCCTAAACCTAGGCCATTCGAGTTTGGGATTCAAGGCTTTTAAGGAATGTCGGGGGCGCATAGGGCTTTCAGAGGCTTCTCTAAGGCCTGCAATGCCTTTTGGTTTAGGGTTTATAGGGTTTCGTGTTTAGGGTTAAGGCTTTGCAGGGTTTATGAGCTTTTTTGGGGTTTCATAGAGTTTGTGCGGTTTGTAGGGTTTATAGGCCTTCTAGCGGTTATAGCGTCTATAGAGTCTAAAGGCTTTACAGGGGGCTTAGGGCTGAGGGCTTAGGGCCTCTGTCGTCTCACTGTTGGAAGGCACGTGCCGAAGCTCCTCGTGTGCGGGCGCATGGATTCCAGACTTGCCCTACAAGCCCTAAGCCCTAAACCCCAAACCCTAAACCCGAAACCCTGAGACCCTACAAGCCCTAAGCCCTAAGCCCTAAACCCTAAACCCTAAACCTAAACCCTACACCGCAAGGAGGAGGTTCAAGCACTTCGCGTCATCGATGCCAGTCCGGGACCGCCCCCCCCAGCAGACAGCTTCTCTGGCGCTGCAGGTAAGTTCATGGGTTTCCCTAAAATAGGGGCCTTATAAGCAGAATTGGAATAGGGTTTTGGCGGTGGTTGTAATATCATAATAAAGAAATCATGAGGTAACATTTTCGTTTTTCTTCCAACCCCAGATAGTAAATAGCCTTCATTGTGGGGTTGTATAGACGGGGGTAGAGGGGGGAACCCGTGATTCATGGGGCTTCTTCCGGCTGGTTTTCTACACTGCTCAAAAGCCCTTTTCTGGCTCACGCAGAAGGCACTGGTCAACGCTTACATCGCAACGATGCGGCTCTTATTCGAGACGAGGACGAACTCGGGTCATTCGTCCTGCTGCGAAACGTAAAAGATGCGGTTGGAGCAGTTGAATGTTAGTATGTTATAGTATGTTATAGTATATTATAGTAAATTATAGTATATTACAGTAAATTATAGTATATTATAGTATAATTTAGTATATTCTAGCACATTACAGGATATGTTCACGCGCATGGAGCCCGAATGGCAGTCCTGCTGCGCCACATGTGGTGCACAGCACGCCCTCGACAATTTCAACCATGGTTGCAAACCGAGCTAAGCCCTAAACCCTAAACCCTAAACCCTAAACCCTGGTTAAGCTATATCAAACTAATCCAGTAGTATTGTGAAACAGTGTATGATTGCATTAGTTTACACTCGTACAGGATTACATTCTTACATCATCTCAGTAGTATGATGAACATTTTTTCGCTTCACATTGCATCAGTTCTCGTATGATACTATAAAACTGACATGTTGTACCAAATGATCTTAGGTCTACATGTCATTAACATGTTGTACTGAAAGATCTTATATGTCTATATGTGCACTTATTGTGTTACCTCATTATTATCTGATTATATAAAGAAACATTCCTGCATTTTAATGACAATAAACATATCATGGAGGTATGGTTTATGATTAAGTTGTGATAATGCTATGTTACGATATTGTTGTATTATGTTGTTGTATGACTACATCTATATGCACATATAAATGAGCACGTATGTTTTCGTATACTTTGATGTTGTTTAGAACTACTTTCCATTATTATTGTTATTGTGGTATCATATTGCTTAGAATCTTGCATCCAGATTTTCATTTATTGTTATATTATCATTGTACTATGCTAAATAGCATTCATCTAGTGTTGTATTCGTATGGTGTATACTACCAGATAACTGCTAGATTTCTTGGCACAAAGGGGTTGCATCCGAGAGCACGTGAGGCCCGCAACTACTCCATGGCATATCGACGTCGCAAATGGCTTCACCCCAAACCCTAAACCCACCCTAAACCCTAAACCCTAAACCCTAAACCCTAAACCCTAAACCCTTGAACCCTAAACCCTAAACCCTAAACCTGGAACACGGCCGGGCCGCCTTCCGCGCACTTGGCATTCCCAAGCTGGAAGGGAAAGAGTTCGTGGACCCGGGAGCAGCTAGTTGCTGCCGACAACAGGTACTAGTTGGGATGTTCCCCCTTATACTGATAAACAGGTTTCAGGGTTAGGGTTTAGGGTTTAGGGTTTAGGGTTTAGGGTTTAGGGTTTAGGGTTTAGGGTTTAGGGTTTAGGGTTTAGGGTTTAGGGTTTAGGGTTTAGGGTTTAGGGTTTAGGGTTTAGGGTTTAGGGTTTAGGGTTTGGGGTCTGGGGTCTGGGGTCTGGGGTTTGGGGTTTGGGGTTTGGGGTTTGGGGTTTGGGGTTTAGGGTTTAGGGTTTAGGGTTTAGGGTTTAGGGTTTAGACTTGGAGGTTCATGGTACTTATGAACCCAATAAAAGCTGCCTTTTGACCCAATTATTCCCACATTAGGGCACTTAAGGGGCTCATAAGTACAGTTAGAAGTACAGTTATGATTGCGGAATGGATACCATGAATCTCCAAGTACTAACAGTCCTTAGTAGGGATGATGATGGGGGGGGGGTACTCTAATCCGTATTAAGGGTTGTTAATTGAAGGGGGAACATCCCAAAGTATCAGAGCTATGGACAAGGAGAAGGGTTTGTACTCCCCCAAGCTCCACAAAAACCGGACCAACCCCAAACCCCAAACCCTACCAATCTTGATGAACTTTCTGAGGCCGGGCCTTCAGAGATTCATACTTGGAACGTACACAGATGTTTCCTCAGTGTACAGACACCACCCTGCCTCGAGCGAAGCGAAGGGCTGTGACAAGATGCAGATGATCCGGGCTTCGCTCTTGGGGTAGCCGCATGGTCCCTGAAATATGGGCCCTTAAAAGGGGACCCCTAAAAAACACCTCGTAAACACACAACCCAAGGGCCCATACATCAGAACCCTTGAAGAAGCTAAGGGGCCATATTAAGGGGCCATGAAACTACCCGAAGATTAGCTGCGCAGGGTTTACCCTATTGGTCGTAGAAATGCCGAGGCAGAGTGGAAAAGGCCTGCCTGTGGAATAGGCTTGTAAATGTTCGCTACCAGTAACGAATAGCAGGAGTGGCCAGCTGTGCATTTTGTGATCAAGAGCCGAGCCCTAAACACCCCACAGAATGCCCAATGCACAACACCCTCCTCTCCATTCCCCATACAAGGGCTACCAGAACTGAAATGTAGCGTTTATAGAGTGGATGGGGTTCAATATAAGGCTGACCTGTACCCGTCCCAGAAAACCCAATCGCACGCGGCAACTCCTCTCTAAGAACATCCGACCAAACTGGTCCATTTGTTACAAGTCGCGCTGGGCTTCGCTCTCACTGTTGATTGTGAGTTTGATCAGCGCCTGTCGCATTCTCATTGGGGAATGATCAAGGTTCCAAGCTGTCACGAAGTAGTTGACTTGCTCCGGGGTAGCCTCCTCAGGCTTGCCATACCTAGTTCATGGTTGGGAGAGTACTAAAAATTTGAATTTATATTCCTTATAGGGTTTAAGTACCCTTAAACATGCAAAATCTTACCCAACCTATGACAAAGATACACCAGGCCAGATCGCTCGTCCAAAGTTACTCCGGGAGGAAGCCTCGGAGCCACGGAGAAACGGTAGCCCTGGAGGTGAGCGGCAGAGGAGGGCCTCATCTCCTTGGTAGCCCACAGCAACCACACTCTAACTTGGCTGCACTCAGGAGGGTAGACTATAAATTACTTTTTTAGCTGCCTAAGATAAGAAACCCAAGAAACCCAAAAAAGGTAAGGATCTAAAGTTACGTAAAGTACCACAAAGACTCTAATAAGGATCCCCTTTTTCAGGGGTTGGCTCCATGATAAGGGAACCCTGACCCCCCAAATTCAGAGTAGCCATACTGCAATTAAAAGTACCCTCTTTGGGGGTTGGATACTTTGGCCCAAGAATAAGGGGCGTAGTTGTCCAGTACCTAGGGGTGTTAAAGGTCCACCTTTGGGATTCTAAGGGGAATCATACCACCCCAAAAAAGGGCTAAAGGCTGCCGACTCTACTAAGAGGGATACTTTCATAGTAACCATACTACAAGAAGGGGACCCTTTTTGGGGGGTTGGTTCTTTGACCAGGGTTTAGGGTTTAGGGTTTAGGGTTCAGGGTTTAGGGTTTAGGGTTTAGGGTTTAGGGTTTACGTTTAGGGTTTAGGGCACTGGGCTACCAAGTCTCCACAAGTTGCCCCACGCGAACTTCGAGGTTGCCGGGCACGTACTGCATGAAGATGTCAGCCGGGTTTGCAAGGGAGTCCTTGGTAGCTTGGGATGTTCCCCTTTGTACTTTTAGGGTTTGGGGTTTAGGGTTTAGGGTTTAGGGTTTAGGGCCCGGTAGCCCAGCAACCATGCTGTAGCAAGGGTACCCTTTTTGGTTTAGGGTTTAGGGCTTGGGGCTTGGGGCTTGGGGTTTAGGGTTGGGGTTTAGGGTTTGGGGTTTAAGGTTGGGATGTTCCCCGGTTTTCTAACAGCCCTGAATTCGGATTATAGTACCCCCTATTATAACCTCCATTAAGGACTGTTAGTATAAGGGGGAACATCCCACTTAATAAACATGCTATACTAAGGGTACCCTTTTTTGTGGATTGGTTCCTTTTGTAAGGGAACCCTGACCCCTAAACCCTAAACCCTAAGCCCTAAACCCTAAACCCTTAACCCCAAACAAAACAAGAAGGGGCAAAAGGGGGCCACCAAGGATCGGCAAGCATGTGGTCCCCCGGCGTCGGAGACGAAGGCGACGACAAGGTTGAAAAGTAGTCTCCCAAAACCTATACTCCCCTTAACACCAAAAATGAAACCAAAACATTTCAATTCCCCTTGGGTTTGAAAGAACTAACCCTAAACCCTAAACCCTAAACCCTAAACCCTAAACCCTAAACCCTAAACCCTAAACCCTAAACCCTAAATGCACCAAATATTTCCTAAGGAGGGCAAAAGGAACCGCAGCGGCGACTTTGGACTGCTGCGGATCTGTCAGGCGTGAGGTCAAGAGCAACACAGCACCGTTCCTTGGTAGCCCAGTAGGGTTTAGGGTTTAGGGTTTAGGGTTTAGGGTTTAGGGTTTGGGGTTTAGGGTTTAGGGTTTAGGGTTTAGGGTTTAGGGTTTAGGGTTTAGGGTTTAGGGTTTAGGGTTTAGGGTTTAGGGTTTAGGGTTCTGATAAGGGCACCCTGTTTTTGGGGTCAGTTACTTTATAAGGGAACCTTGAACCAAAAACAGGAAAAAGGGTACCCTGTGTTGGGTTATAGTTACTTTATAAGGGAACCTTGAACCAAAAAGAAGGGAAAAGGGTACCACTGGGCTACCCAAGGTTCAGCAAGAGCTGGTACAGCCCTTCCAGATCGACCTCTGCCCCGGAGCCGTTTGGCCAGGATCCATCCACCGAGGATCCCGAGCCTCCCGAGGGCTCGCCGCTCGTGGTGGCGCTGCTGTCGCTGACTGACCCATCTTCAAACCTCACGGCTCGCCGGGTGCCCGGAAGAGCCTTCTTCACACCCCAAGCTGCGGCCATGTGCGCGAGCTCGCGAAGTCTGAGGCTGAGGATACTTGAAGATGGGGTTTGGACCGCACGTGGCCGGGCGGCTTGATGCAGCTATCGGAACCTCAAGTGTCATGTAGAGCACACAGGCCCTCCCTATGACGACCGAACCAGAACTACTATTTGCTTAAGAACCCCAAAAAACACAGCAAATAATCCCCACATTGCCCTTACAAGGACGAGTATCTTTGTTTTCTTGGGGGGGGGGGGGGGGATTCCGAAGCAAATAGTAGAGGAGTAGACAGCAAAGGCGCCCGGTGTGTTCAGGGGTCCATGTCCGAGGGTTGGCGTTTGGCAATAAAGCTCCTCAACTCCCACATTCCTGAACCCTGAACTGCCCTTTACCTAGGTTTAGGGTTAAGTTTAGGGTTTGGGGTTAAGGGTTTAGGGTTTCGGGTGTCACAGTTGAGGGGGCGCGCTGGTGCTCAAAGCACCCAGGCGCGCGCGCGCCCCGACTTGTTGCACCCCGCTTAAGAGCTTTGGGAGGTTTTGGAGTGAATCAATGGGAGAATCTGGCAGGTGTCCGGGAGGCTTCGGCGTCTGAGGTTTGGTGTGTTGCGGGTTGGGCTGGCGCCTTCGCCCCTTGGTGTTGCAAGGGTTGATGTACATCAGTTGCGTTGGCGCTACAAAGGATGACGTATATCGTTCTGACGCAGGTTGAGGCCTTTCAAACTTAAAAATCCTTAGAAACCTTTGGAGGACCAAACCCTAAACCCTAAACCCCAAACCCTAAACCCTAAACCCTAAACCCCCCCCCCCCCCCCCCCCCCCCCCATTTCGGAAATCCCCGCATCACCACCCCCTCGGTCCCTGGCCATGGATCTCCAAGTCTCCGCTCCTGGCCAGGGCTCGCTTTCCACGAATAGGGTTTAGGGTTTAGGGTTAGGGTTTAGGGTTTAGGGTTTAGGGTTTAGGGTTTAGGGTTTAGGGTTTAGGGTTTAGGGTTTAGGTTTAGGGTTTAGGGTTTAGGGTTTAGGGTTTAGGGTTTAGGGTTTTAGGGTTTAGGGTAGGGTTTAGGGTTTAGGGGGGTTTTTAGGGTTTAGGGTTTAGGGTTTAGGGTTTAGGGTTTAGGGTTTAGGGTTTAGGGTTCAGGGTTCAGGGTTCAGGGTTCAGGGCGGGTTCAGGGTTCAGGGTTCAGGGTTCAGGGTTCAGGGTTCAGGGTTCAGGGTTCAGGGTTCAGGGTTCAGGGTTCAGGGTTCAGGGTGTGGCAGTGGGAGGTTTAGGGTTTAGGGCCCAAGAGGTTGGGGTTGTTAGTTCTACAGTTGAGTAGTAGCTACCTGAGTTAATCTTTGTTAGTAGGCATACCCCATAAAACTTTAGGTAAAGAGGGTTCCAGGTAAGCCCTACACCCTAGCTTTTATGCAGGTGTGCACCCGGGGTTCAACCCTAAACCCTAAACCCCAAGTTCTTCAGCGCACGCGACGGCAGAGGCACAAATCCCCAAACCTGCTGCCAAAGCGCCCAAGGGGCTGCCCAAACTGGCCCCGGAGGGGGGGGGGGGGGGGGGGGGGGGGGGGGGGGGGGGGCCGGGGGGGGCGGGGGGGGAGGGGGGGGGGGGGGGGTGTGGGGGTGGGGGGGGGGGGGGCGGGCGGGCGGGGGAAGGGTTTGGGGCTTAGGGGGTGCTTGGGGTCTTTAAGTCGTTGCCCAAGCCTTGCGACTCATGTTTTGAGGTTCAGGGCACACCTGCGCCTATCCTCATGGGGCTTAGGAGTTCAGGTGGATTAAGGCTAGGTGAGGGTTGGCCCTCAACCCTCAACCCTGTAGCTCTCAGCATCTCTTTGTGCGCAGGGATTGAAAAATGCTCAGAGAGGCACGCGGATGGGCTCGCTGAACTTGAGGAGGAAGTTGATCGTGTTGAAAACGTTCACCTTTGCAAATGTTTAGGGTAGGTCTAGGGTGCAACAGTGTGTAGGTGGGGCTTAGGAGATCGAGAGCTAGAGGCTAGGGGTCTCGGAGTTGTTTTTTTTGAGGGCTGGGGTCGAGGGTTCAGGGTCAGGGTTTACGCCTCGGGGGGATGAGCACGGGCTGTTCTGACTATCCGAAACCAAACCCAAAAATGGAGGAGGGCGTAATCCAAAACCCCAATCCTCCTATTGAGAATGGTGGGCTGCAGCCCATGGTCCAGGCTGAACCCCCCGAACTCGAAAGCTTGGGGGGCTTTCCGAATCATAGGGCCCGAGGGAGCATCGTGCGCATCAGCCACCCGGTCCTTCCACGAACCCTCGCTCATTCTAGGGGCCTCCGGGCCTGCGAGCATCAGACGAACAGTCTTTCTACAGGCCTGGGAGCATGTCATCAGCAACCGCCGCTCGGTCTTTCCACGGGCCCACATCACATCCCATGCAGCATCATGAGCATCAGTCGCCCCGTATTCCTACGGGCTGCCTGGTCATGAGAATAAGGTTTAGGATGAGACGGACGGGGATATAGACCCTCTCAATAAGGCCCCTGTTTAAGAGAGCCAGAATTGGCTTCAGAAGGGTTCCCTTTTCAGGCCGACCCCCCTCCCCTCCCCTTATCCCAGGCGATAATTTCGTCGCCGAGCTAGGCATCAGCCATCGGCCACTCATCTTCCACGCGCCCACGAGCATCATGAGCACCAGCCGCACCACGGAAACCCCACTATCCACCTCCAACCCTGTAAACCCCGAACGCCCCTTAGGGTTTAGGGTTTAGGGTTTAGGGTTTAGGGTTTAGGGTTTAGGGTTTAGGGTTTAGGGTTTAGGGTTTAGGGTTTAGGGTTTAGGGTTTAGGGTTCGGGGTTCGGGGTTTAGGGTTTAGGGTTTAGGGTTTAGGGTTTAGGGTTTAATGTTAACCTCACATCTATAAATGGGGTGGCAACTGTAATATTCGCCGGGCCAAGGGGCTCAGCCGAAGACTACTTTCCATTACGGGAGGTTTTCGGGCCGATGTGTGTAAACAGGTCTATATAGGGGGGTCCGGTGAAAATAATAATGGGGTGACAACAGTAATATTTGGCCGGCCAGGAATCAGAAATTTTACTTGCAGAGAAGACTTTTCGAGCTCCGAGGCTCTAGAGAAGCAGATCTCGTTTGAGATTGACCAAGCACAGCAGACCCTGACAGCTAACCCCCCCAAGACCCCCAGAATCCGCATTATTGGCACCCACTCGTTTTTTCTACCCCTCCAAACCCCGGGGACCAAAACAAGTTTTTTTTTTTTTTTTTTGGGGGGGGGGGGGTTATTAAAGCGACGTTTAGGGTTTAGGGTTTAGGGTTTAGGGTTTAGGGGGTTTAGGGCCCTAACCCCCCCCTAAACCCTAAACCCGAACGCCCCGGAACCAACCCTGCCCCCCTCCAAGAACCCTCGATCCTCCCCCTGAACCCTAAGCCCTAAACCCCAAACCCCAAACCCCAAACCCCAAACCCTAGACCCTAAACCCTAAACCCTAAACCCTAAACCCTAAACCCTAAACCCTATACGGGGGGAACCGAAGGGGGACGAGAAACCGAACAGTCAACCCCAACAGAAGCCCTTGATTTCCCTGGATCAACCACACAACAAACCCAAACCACAGGGCACTCACCTTTTACTACCAGGCACATGGCCCAGTCTTGAGCCATAAAAATGATTTCCGGGTTTATTAACCCTTTCAACTTCCAACACTAACTCTTTTCTACAATACCAGCAGCAGCTCCGCACTCCCCCTGTCCTAGGATTTCCTAGGACACGTTGGAGGTGCAGATCCTGGGCCAAAAACCACCGTTTAGGCAGCAGCCAGCTGCTTGAAATGCACATTATGGTTTTACGTCTTCCAGGACGCCCCTTCAGCTCATTGGCCGAATCCCTTACCACTGAGGATTTCTTCACCTCGAACTTGAAAAAGTTTACGTTCCAGCGGCCCGTTCCTCACCAAGGAACTCAGCATTCACCACCCAGCCATCCTTGAGGCAATGCTTGCAAAGCGTCTTAGCCCTGGGCTGTGAATATCGCAGAACATCACAATCACTGCTTGCGTGCATACAGTTCCCACCCACTGTTGTATACAGAGTGGCACTCGCAGGAATAACCACCACTTTCTTGATCCACAGCCATTTGTACAGCCGCCGAAAGAGGCACCATGTCAATTCCCAGATTATGATTGCTGCCACCAAATACGCAACAAGGTCTGAATTGTTGATAACCATTTCAATACCTTGAGCCAGAACCATAACCGTAGATGTATTGGCGACCTGGCACACCCCTTCTTCTGAGCAAAAGAAACCAGCAGCTGACACTTCTTCTCCACCTGTTGCCATCCCTTGCAGGGATGCAGCCACCATCATGACCGCCATTGCAAGAGAGGCCCTTTTCAAGTCAGTTCCTTGCACTAACAGTTGGAGACCCCAAAGTGCCTTTTGCTTTGCATAAACCTGTCCACTCATCAATTTTGTCAACAGATCAGCAATCATATACTCACCACGAAGATGCGCTATCACCATGTAACCACGGTCCACCAGAGACCTGACACCAGCTGCTCGAATTCTCAGGTGTCTTGTTCTCCAGCTACCAGCAGGATATTGAATGATTGAACACGTCGAAACCGAATCTGTATACAGCACCTTTTGCAGCGATTCTTCACCTGTTCCAACCAAAGCGGCAATTATAGGGGTACACGACTGAATCATCGTTGCTCCCTCTATAGACGCATGCAATTCAGCTTCAGCAGTGCTCAAAGCCACCGTTGATTGTCTCTGCGTTGCCCACATCACTGGACAATCACCCCAAACCACCACCGCTCCTGAGTGGCTCTTTTCGTTTTCACCTGCTGCAAAGCTAGCATCCGCGTAAGACTCCACCACCTTGACGCCTCGCCCATAACGCAACACCTCATTCCTTTCTTTTTCGCATGTTGCGATTGCACCAAACGTCAGGCCTAACGTTGGAGTTGCAGCAAGGTATCGAAATACCTCCTCAGCCTTTTTAACCACAAATCGCGGCCTTCGGGATGTCCACAAAGACAACTGGCTTGTGCAGAAAGCCAAATCAGGTCGAGTTTTGATTGCCACCCAGAGGAACTCCCCTACGGCACCTTGAGCCGCTCGCAAGGAGGGAATATCCACCTCCTCTTCTTCACCTGGAGTTTCTTTCACCATTGGCAGGTTACTACCTTTTCCAGTTTCATCAATCTGATACCCTCTTCGGTTCAGCAAATCTCTCACGAAGTCCTCCTGGTTGAGAAAGAAGCTGCCATTTCGGTACCAGATTTGGACACCCAAAAACTTCAGGAATCCATCACCACAGCCTGGACCACAGAACTCGGGTTCAGAAGTTTTCCACTCCTTCCTGATCTGTTCCAAGGCTTCCCGGAGCACTGTCATAGTCCCAGCCATCAAAAAATCATCCACGTAAAGACCCATTGTCCCCACCAACTTGCTTACACCTTCCGGCTTTTCTTGTGCCATAATAAGGAACAGACTTGGGTCTGCGTTGGACCTCTGAAAGCTCATTGCTTGTCCATCTTTTGACACCCAAGACATGCCTTGAAGACGTTGGTCTCGCCACTCCACCCATGCTGCAGGACTTTCGGCCAAACCGTACAAGGCCTTCCTCACAATCCACCGCTCCTCTTTCGTGCAAAGACCCAATTTCACCGCCGCCCTTGGGGGCTGCACCACCACCAAACGCCCTTCTCTTTGCGCCCTATTCATCGGCGCCGTCAGAAAAGCTTTGGAGATGTCTAAGCCAGCGATGATCCACACCATATGTGCTGCGTGCCTCACTTGGCACCTAAATGTAGTTGAATCTAAACCTGGAGCGTACAGCGAGTGACGACTGAGGGACCTTGGCCCTTCGTATTCTGTAGCTGCCGTTGACGAAATAAAGTTCCCACATGCACAGATACGGGCACGCCTCCTCCCTGTCCCTTGCTTTCGGGTAAACACCACCAGACTGGGAACGTACTCAATCACCGGTGCATTAGGCTCTTCCGCCAATTTGTCCAGCTTTTCTTGAGTTGTTGGTTCCACCACCTCCAACTCTTTAACCAAAGACTTCACCTCGTCCGACAATGAATCCCTCCACTTTTCCAGCTCTTGCATGGCTTCTTGTGTAGGGATTGTTTTTGTTTGCAGGAACTCGACCTCCTCCGCTGCCTCCAGCGCAGTATTCTCTTGTACCACTTGCTGAACTTGAGCTGCTTTGACCAAAAACTTCGAGAGCTTTTCCTCAGCCCTTTTTGCTTTAACCAGCCATTCTCTGGTCTCCAATCCTTTTTCATCATTCGACTCATTGGCCGATCCATGGAACTCGTCCAAAATGCAATATTCCTGTTCAGCAATTAGACGTCGAATACTCAAATGCTCCTCTAGAGCCCATTGATGCGCTTCAAACACAGCGTAGTCGACTTCCTCTGCAAGGTCGTCCAGCGAGGTTTCTCTCAGCGTCATTTTTAACCATTTCCTTTTTTCACCTTCTTCAGCTTGTGGTTCCGGAAGAGGAAACTTGCATTGGAGTAGATAGCACCTATCCTTGTAGCTCAATCGCTCCATAAAAACAGGTGTGTACCCTGTCAAGGATACTCTGTTCCCTTTCCAAGGCATAGGACCATGCAGTTTTCTCGGAAAGAACGACATGAAGTTCCAGTGGATATCCACCAATTTTCCAGGTAAGACTTTCTTCCCATAGGATTGCTCCACCACTTCAGCTCCTTCCTCCAAAACCTTTTCATCCTCAACCCACAGCTGACCCTCTTTATAGTCACCAAAGCCACACACACATAATTGCAGCAATGCTTTTCATTGTGACTATCCCTATGCAATGATACCGGAGCATTGCACGAGATCTGAAGAGCAGAAAATTTGGCTTCAGGATTGCGGTGCTTCACAAATGATGTCAAATAACGACATAGCCATGGCCTTCGATGGGTCTCCTTTGTAATACCACACACTCCGCCATGAGTATAGTGGCCCAACACCAGAGCTCGCGTACTTGTGCACCAATTGTTGATACCACCTCTCCGATTCACCCTCTTTGGGTATACAATCCCTTCCAAAAGCTCCTCACAGTCCACGTAATCATACATAGACCTTTCATACATTGACTTGGCTTTTCGTTCTTCTTTTTCCAACTGTGTTCCATCCTCGGCAGTCTCACTTTTGCAGACCAAATAAGCATCTTCATGAGGAGAACAGCATGTCGGCCAATACTCATCACCAGGAACATTGTCCTCAACATCTGCATTTTCTTCCAGCTCCCCCAAACCCTGCATGTCATCCTCGAAAATTTCTAAGGGCGGACTCTCCCCCCGCTTGCGAAGCAAGCGCAAAGAGCCCACATGACCACGCAGTGAAGAGGCCGGGCTTTTTTCTTTTAACCGACGGTGAGCCGGAGGATCGCGAGGTGGAGGTAAAGGAGGACCTTCCTCATCAGCGAACCGAAGCGCTGGTTTTTTCCCCTTGAGACGATGCTCCGGAGGAGAAGGCTCCTGTTCTTCTACCACCCCTTCCAGCTCCAATGCAGGTGGTTCCTTTATATTGGAAAAAATCGTAGTGCAGGGAAACAACACCAGTTCATCCGGATCTTTGGCAGTCCCTTGAGCTTCCACCCAATAACCACCAGGTAGGTCATCGCATGGACCCAAAAGAAGCGCGGGCTGCGTACGATCGACCCATTGCCGACCTTTCTTTGTTCCATCCGGACCCAGCAACTCCCACGGACGACGTTTGACTTGAATCTGAGCACCAAAGGGAAGCAATGCTTTCGGTTTCAAACCCAACTCCCTTTCAGCTTTCTGCCACCGTAACATTGACCAATGGCGAGCAGCCAGTGCCCAGTACGCCGGCCCGAGTCGCGCCTCCTTTAAGAGCGACCTCACACCACGTTTGAATAAACCCACACATGCTTCAGCGCGCCCATTCGTTTGCGGGACTCCAGGATCACCAGTGGTCCTGTATATCAGACGAGTTTCACAAAAGGACCGGAAGCGTGCATTGACAAACTCCCCCGCTCGATCTGAGTGGATTCTCAACACCGGATACCCATGTCTCTGCAAGCGCACCATCATTCTTTGAACCGCCGACAAAACAGTTGTTTGCTGTTTATCCACAATCGGCTCCACCATAACGAAGTTGATCATACGGACAGGTTGGGTCAAATGGTCCCTCAGTTCCTTCCAGGATTTTTCAGAAGCTTGGATTTTCAACACCTCTGCCTCCAGAACTGGTGCAGGTTCCACCGGTGCAGAGTCTTCCTCCTCGAAGTTCGCGACGGCATCGCCTAACCATTCTCCAACACCAGCACCTTCATCTACCACCTGATCTTCCACCTCATCCGCATCTTCCTCCTTTTCAAGAGGGCGACCCACATTGGGATCCAACATTGGAAATTGATACACACCAATAACAGCGTGTCGTGGCTTCTGCTGGTGAGCATCCTTTGAACACTTGTATGGACCTGCTAAGTCCAGTGATAAAGTGTAAGCATCCCCATGTTTCCGCCTCAAATGGCGACGCTCTTTTCCAGCGGCAGACACACAAATTTGACAATCACGTCTGAAAGGAATATGCCCCCTTAGGCAATGGTCACGGAAAGCTCGCTCCTCCGTTGTCAGCCTCCGTAACGTCCCTTCTCGTTCTTCCTTTTTTAACACCATAGCTTCCCGTTCAGCATCGCTCTCATGCAACCATTGTGCCAACCTGTGACGTATTCTTTTAACCAATCCAAACGCCCATCGCGCCCATATGGAGGACTGTCCAATACGTTCTTCCAGGGTAGAAGCGAATGTTGCCGACCACGGAACAACCACGCGAACCTGTTCCAACGATTCCCACAGTTCCATATCAGACACCAGGAAAGTCGTAGGTTTCACCAGAGCATGTCCCAATGCTCCCTGATCAAAATGTGCAGCGTACATTCCATAACGCTCACAAAAGCTTTTCACCTCTGGCCAACTCCAGAAGGTAGGACTTGAGAGCCCTTCCTGAGAACCATCCACCAGATCCTCAGCACTCAAGACCGTTTTGCCGTTCTGAGAAAAATCCTTCCCTATGAGTTCAGGGTCCCCAGGGCTTTCCATACCAAAGAAGACAGAACTCCCATTGATGACTTCAGCAGTTCCACACCTTGAATGCACCGCCACGTCATATAGGAAAAGCATCTTCAGAAGTAAAACACCATCCTTTTGAGCTAATTCTTGATGTGGCCAAGGAAGACTCTTTAATCCCAACCGTTCAGGCCCACAGCGTCGGCGTAATACAGGTGGACCACCGTCTTCACCTCTCAACCTTGACACTGTCCTGCATGGAGGTCCTCCAACCACAGCAACCACCTTTCCTTCAGCCGCCAGATGCAGAAGATACTTCCAGACGCTCGAATTATGTAGGTCACCGCCTTTCTTCAAATCCAGCTCCAGTACCTCCACATCCCGACTGGGAAAATGCCATTTTTGTTTTCCCGAAAATAGGTGTACCACCACCCTTTTTGCTCGTGCCAGCCGTCTCCTTTTATGACGGTTGAAAGGCAACGCCGCAATATCTCCACGTGGCAACAGCTCCATCAGCATATTTTCTGGTATATCCCCATAATACCACCGAAGAAACCGCCAGCATGCCTGGACGAACTCCTCCTCATTCGCTGACGCTGTCCGCGCTGCGCTTTGCAACGACGCTTTTACAGCCACCTCGTTGTCCGTATTCGGACACCCTTGAACCATACGTGCCACCTTCAATGCTTGCTTTGGTGAACACCAATCCATTTCATCAATGATCTGAAGCGCCACCTCCTTTTCCAAACAAGGGCACCCATTCAGATCACGAACGCGAAGTTCTCCCAGAACAGGATGTGAGGCTGTGCACTTGCCACCACGCCACTGAACTCTGAGACCAACCAAGGCGCTCGCTTTGCCAATTGGCACTAGTGGATCTACCATTTCAGGAGTTACCAGGGTCCCACCTGGGGTAATACACATCTCCCGAGATCCAACAGCTAAAGACACCAACACCTTTTGCTGCGGAAGCTGTTCACCAGGACGAAGTGATCTGAGAGGATGTGATGCTCCCGAGTCCAACATGCCCATTCCCGAACACTCATTGGTGTCAGAAACCCTGGCCACATGTAGAACGCATACTCCTCGGCCTTCTCCCTGCTTCGGCAACAACGTGGCATCAGACGAACCGACTCCACAGTCCGTCCTTCCATTCCTCCATTGAGAATGGGACAACGACGCACGCTGCCTTTCAGCATGCAAAACCCTTTTCTCAGCTGTTTTGTAATCCATAACCAAACAGCCATGTTCAAACCATAAGAGTCGGTCCAGCGAAGATTTTGCACTCACGTGACACATCCCATTGATCACGGCGAGGTTCGCCCCAAACTCCAAGATCAACCAGAGAGGGATAATCAGGGGCCCATTGTCTTCCCTAATCAACGTCCCTTTCTCTGTAATCCTCATTGTCACACCACCAAGCGCGCTTTGCACCATAACAGTAGTGTCGGGTAAACATTCCCATGGAAAAAGCGTCCGCACAAGATGCGTAGCAGCTGTATCCACCAACGCCACTCTCCCTTCCTGCTGAAATAATCCAGAGTCACATAACATTCGAACACTGGGATCTCCGCTTGATGCTGACTGCGCTGATGACAGCTTCATAGATTTCAGCACTTCTAACGCTTCAGCAAGGACCTGATTGGTTGTTGATGGTGATGAGGGACTTGCAGAACCTTTATCCAATCCCGCATTAGCCATCTCATCTCCCACTTCAGCCACTTCTGCCTTTTTGGCATTTCCCCATTTTGCACCTTTGCCGCCCTTTCCCCCTTTGGGAGAATTCCCTTTAGATCTATTCCTTTCAGGATTTAAGTCCGCATTGGAACTTACACCATCTTTGTATGGACACTGCGGCTGTAAATGGCCAATGGCCCCACATTCAAAACATCTTCCACGCTCCAGGGAGTCCTTGTCATGGCGAAATTTGCACCGTGATCCGAACTTGCAGCCTGCTTCTGTCTTCCCATATATCCAACAGAAAGGACGTTCACCATCTCCGCTGTACCTTTTTCCTTTCCCTTTGCCTTTGTCACCCTCCTCCGTCTCGTCACCAGTTCCCTTTTGGGCCTTGTTTAACCTGGCCCTTTTCTTGGCGTCCGAGTCCTGCTTCACCTCTTGTTCACCAGCGCTATGCAATAGCAGCTCGAATTCTGCTTGTAACATTTCAGCTAGTTGTGTCGCAGTTTCAGAGGTCGGCGAGTAGTCCACCCCCAATTTCTCCCGGAAGGATGCCACTCTGAAATGCACCGTAGGGTGTTTTGCCAGCAACGCGGATGATAAAGCATCCAATCCCTTGATAAGCAAGGTAGCATCCGGCTCAGATGCTCGCAGCTCCCTTAACCGGGAACGCCATTGCGCCCATTGTCGCACTCCCTTAATAGCCTCCGAGATCGAGGTTGCTGAGGATGGTTGCACCAAGAAGTTTAACATCGTGCTGCGCTCGTTTGCTCCACCTGGTTGGTAAACTGTCAGCAACTTGTAAAATATCATCACCGACCCCAACATTCGAGTGGAAACGATCTCGGTCTTCAATCTCTCCGGAATCGCTTGTAGCAGCAAAGACACCGCTCTCTGCTCCAACAAAACATGCACAGTTCGAACCCCCTTGAGCCCTTCCAGCTCAGCCTTGATGCCCAACCTTTCCAGCGGAGAGACACTCAACCATTTGGCGTACGCCTCATACGCCTTTGTATAGACGGATTGCCACCACACTCTTCCTGTATCTGTCAGCGAAGACAACATTGGTTCGATCATTGCGATCCAATCACCTAGTGCCGTCGGATTGCTTGGTGTGTAGTCTGCCAAAGTAGGAAGGCTCATCACATGCTTCCCAAGAGCCTCCGGACGTTCAGTTCCAGAACTATCACCAATGTTTGGCATCCCACGTGGCACCACAGCTCCAGGAGGTAAGCTGACCTTTCCACCAGGCCCTTGCGGCAGTCCATGTCCCATTCCGGGCGTAAACGCTGTAAGCGGAACCTTCTCTAATTCCAACTTCCCAGCAATCATTTTCCACCGATATGGAACATCATCCACCATTGTATATCCACCCGATCCTGCTGAGTTCTCTTGCATTGAAGTTTCCCGAGCTGAGACAAAACCGGGCTGATTTCCCAACAGTGCGGCAGAACCATCAACGCCTGACGGCAAGGAAGTAATCGGAACATGTGTTAAACCAGGTGGTCCACTTGCATATCCACCACTTGCAGAACCTCCCATGGGGTAATTCAAGGGAGGCAATCTGGAGGGTTTCTTCCCTTCAGTTACGTGCATCATTGGCACTTCCTTCTCATCCTCCACGTGAACCTCCCCTTTCCTGGGCTCAGGCAAGGGTTGAAGGTCACAACCCTTTGGAAGGTCGTAGCCCTCAATCGGCAGCCATGTCCCATCAGGCAACACAGTCCAGAAGCCACCCATACCATCAGTGTAGAAAACTTGTCCTGGCAAGTACTGCTTCTCTGGAGTCATTCCCAACGAATATGCAGCATTTGCGTCCACCACTCCAGTGCTCCGTGCTCTCGAAGCTGACCCAGATGCAGCAGAGGTATAGCTTTTCTCCTCCACCCGATGCAATCTGTTCCCCAGCTCCTTTGTTTGCACAAGCAACTCTTTCAGCGCACGCTTTACCACCGCCATATCTTCACCTTGTTCTTCACCACTCAGATCAGGAATAAGCTCTTCCTCGCCTTGTGTCTCACCAATATTCCCTCTTTCCATCTGGCCCATCAAACCTGAAGATGGCCTCTCAGCTGGAACAGGTTCCCGATCCCGAAGTTCTGGCAACGACGGTGGCCTTCTTGTTTCTTCACCACTCCTATCCCCTCCGCTCGCAGGGAGACTTGCTGGCCTTGATTGCCTCAGTCTCATTTCTTCATGAGCCCGCTCGCTCCAGAAAGGATTCGCTGCTGGAACCGGAACCACTTCGCTTTCCACCTGAGACGTTGGTTGTATCATTGCAACCTCCCTACCATCTGTCAGCGCTTGTACCATTTGTTGCCGTTCTTCACCCCCATCACCACGATTTTCTTCGGCTTCATTGGCCGCGGATGACAGTCCAGGTTCCGACCGACGCCGCAACATGTCCATTGCGCCAAACAAGTGTAGAATCTTACCTACACCGCAGGAAGCCTAATTTGGGCTCATAACCTACGGGGGGAACCGAAGGGGGACGAGAAACCGAACAGTCAACCCCAACAGAAGCCCTTGATTTCCCTGGATCAACCACACAACAAACCCAAACCACAGGGCACTCACCTTTTACTACCAGGCACATGGCCCAGTCTTGAGCCATAAAAATGATTTCCGGGTTTATTAACCCTTTCAACTTCCAACACTAACTCTTTTCTACAATACCAGCAGCAGCTCCGCACCCTAAACCCTAAACCCTAAACCCTAAACCCTAAACCCTAAACCCTAAACCCTAAACCCTAAACCCTATGCCCTAAACCCCAAATCCCGGGCCTTCACCGCGGCCGACGCGATGTCGGCGGCGCTGGGCTCACCTCCCAGCTCCTCCGGTCTACAGGGACTTCGACCCAGATCGGCTCAGGATTTCTGGGCTCAGGGTGGGTCTAGGGTTTAGGGTTTAGGGTTTAGGGTTTAGGGTTTAGGGTTTAGGGTTTAGGGTTTAGGGTTTAGGGTTTAGGGTTTAGGGTTTAGGGTTTAGGG